>OU898281.1:62523894-62608894 GCA_918026665.1 Diabrotica balteata
GGGGCGTCGTGGGGAGAACTGGCGGAACACCTTTTAAAAGGTTGCGAAGGACAAAAGGTGTGACACAGGGAAGCGCGGTATGATCAAATGGTCGAATATGCCACAGGCGTAGCGAGGGTTAGGGGGAAAGTCACTGAGGGTTGGGGGAGGGTAGGGAGGTAAAAGTTGCACAGGTGAAACTGGTGGGGGAAGACGGGAGGGCTCGGGATGGATGCAGGAGAGATGGGGAAGACTTGGGCGGAGCCGGGCTGGCATTATTACTTTCGAGGGTACCGCGAGTTATGAGTCGAGTCGGTCTGATGGTACGTGCGGAAGTGTGGTGGGGCAGAAGGGGAGGTCAAGTGGAGGGAGGTGCGTGATGTCAATCATAAGATGCGCAAAGGTCACTAGGACGGCAGCTACCGGGGAAGCAGTGACCGGCCCCGCCAAAGGCAGGCTGTGTTGATTGGGGGAGGGGGGGGGAGTCGCGGGGGCCTGGGGAGTGGCTATATGGTTCGAAGACGAGTGGGTGGCGAGGCGGGTGATGCGGGGGGGAAGGGGAAGTAGGGGGAGGGGCGATGTGTGAGGGGGAAGGTCTAGAGAAGGAGGGAGAGCACGTCTGGGCGTCTAGAAAGGTGCGTGATCAGGAGGTAACGCGATGCATATAGGGAGACGCGTATGGATTGAAAAGAGGGAGGGGGAATGGGGTCAGGGTACGACTGGCAACAGAGAGCTGTGGGCAGGGAGATGTAGAGCGGGGGCGCAGGGCGGCAGCAAAGAGGGATGGTTAAGACAGCGTATGAAAATGTGGGGCAGTTGGAGCGAGCGTGGATGGAGTGGGGGCTAAAGGGTAGGATGTGAGGGGTGGGAACAGACAGGAAATATATCCACCAAACCATCTGGGGGAAACTTTGTTTTCGTAAAAGCGGCGGTGATCCCGGGTTAAATGCCGGTGGCCACATGGGGGAATCGGATGCGGAGGGATGGAATATTTGACCTGGGGTCATCCTGGATCCATGGTACATTGTGTCGTGGCGAAGCCCTGTCAACGTTGGCTGTGGAGACGTTAGTTATTGTGGGGGTGCAATGCAGTAAGGGGGGTATACAAGAGACGGGCGTGGGGGGTCCGGAACAGAGGGCGTTTAATGGGGTTATACCTGTTTATTTTTGGGTGGGGAATTAAGGTTTGTGTAGCAAGCGGGGGCTGTCGGGTGTAAGCGGTGTGTGAGGGGGGATACGCCCCGGCTGGCGTGTGTGTAGGGGCTGAATGGTACGTGTAACAGGAGGGGCGGAACAATGCTGGGGCTGGCGGGGACCTGTGGAGAAGGTCTGGGGGTCGGTCGGCACTTTTAGCCAAGGGCTAAGGTTCGTGAGTGGTTTAGGCGCGAACCTGGGTATATTGGGAGTGGCAGGGGGGAGATTCAAGAGGGGCAGAGCTTGGGGCGGGGTGTGTCCAGAGTTTTGTTCGGGGGGAGTCTCACTTGTGCGAACCACATAGCCGGGCAGAGTTCTGACTCGCCGCGCGGGGACTGGAAGACCTTGCTGACAGCGGGCGGCGCCACAGGGAGGGGGAGTGGAGCGGAGGGCTGTCCTGGGGAAGTATCGGGGAGCAATCGTGGGGGTACGGGAGTCGAGCGGATACTTAGGTTGGATGACGTGTAAGACAAGGGATATTCTGGTAGGATGGCTGGGGTAGGGGAAACGGAGGAGAGGTGTGGGTGGGGGATGGGGTACGGGTATAATCGGAATTGAGATAGGGGGCATGGTCGGAGCGAAAGGGGTCGGATCATATGAGCACGGCGGAGGGTTTATGGGTCTTCTAGAGTGGCGCTTGGGGCGTTGCGGACTGGGGTATCGCATGCGGAGTTGAGGGTTCAGAGTAATAGTGGGGTTCTGGTTTAGATAACACGGAATCGCGTAAGATGGCCAACTGGTGTGGTGGGGGAGTGGGGGGGTTGGAGCGGCCAGGGGTGGGGGTAGGGAGAGAGTAAAGGCGCTTTCAGATGGAATAAAGGATCGGGTTCACGGGGGACTTAGAGTGAGTGTAGGATACCACGAACGGGGGAGTAGTTTAGCAGCGGGTCGGGGGGAACTGGGTTGTGTGCACGGGACGGTTTTGTTGGGGGACTTCAGAGGAAGTGGGGAGCCGTACTGGGGGGACGGGCGGGTGTACTGGGGGGGGTGGGACGGGGACCGGAGCTGAGGGGGAAGTCTGTAACAGCACGGCCAGGGCAGTGGGCGTGTGGCGGGACTTGGAGCGGGAAGAGGGGACAGTGGTTGCAAGCCAACCCACCACTAAAGTCATGAGGTGACAGGTAGGGAGGATCTCAGGGGGGTGTAAACACTTCCGGAAGTTTCTAAGGGGAGGTGGGGGGGGGGGGGTTGGGACGGGGGAGCAGTAGTAGGATGGGGGCCTTGGTCACAGGGCGTCGTGGGACGAGGAGGGTGAAGTGCAGTGGGGGTCGACCAGTTAATGGGGTGTGCTATCGGGGGGGAAGAGGGGGTGGTGTAGGGGAGTTGGTATGAGGGTTAGTGGAGGGGGGTTAAGAGTTGAGTTGGGGGTTTAAGAGTTGGGTTTGTAAGCAGTGGAGGGTTGATCTGAACTACGGGAATTGAGCAAGTTGTTTAGGTAGGGGATTAGTGAAGTATGGGGAAAATGGGCGTGTGGAGTGGGGGTTTGTATTTGTTGTGTGTGGAGGGGGGGTGATCGTTAACGAGCGGGATAGGACAAGTATTGGGCGGGTGAAGCTATCGGGTTGGCCGTGGTCGAAAAAACAGGGAGAGGTGTGGGGTGGAGGATGGGGATATGCGGGTAGGCGACGAATTGTGGACAGAGGAGTCACTGAATGAGGGGTTGTAGTGGGTGGGGTGCGGGGGTTTGTTTGGGGGCGTGTCATGGGCTAAGAGAGCCATGGTCCTACCCGGTGAACCGGGTCGTTTGGCGGTTTACGGCACTGGACTATTTAGGACTGTAAGGTAGGTGACCCGTCTTGGGAAGAGGGTATGGGTTATGGGTTATCTGGTGTCACTGTTTGAGTTGGAAATGCGAGACTGGGTGATTGGCGTGTGGGTTGCTTGTTCGAGTAGTTGGGGTTGGGTGTGTGGTGTCAGTTTTTATGGCGGTTGGGTGGACGGGCGAGGAGGGGGGGAAACGGGGTGAGAGCGGGGTGCAATTGAGAGAGGGGGGGGGTGTTGTGGGATGGGGTTGGGGAGTTTAGGGCATGAAGTGAATCTTATCGTGTCAGTTTGTGGTGGCCGGGATTGTTTGGTTAGACTGCGGTCCTCATGGAGGTTCTGTTGGAAAGAGGGGAATTTAACTGATGCAGCGGGGGGTAGGAGGCGGGGGGGAGACTGAATATAGGGATGAATGTGAAGGGAGGGGGGGCGAGGGGTATTGTTTTTGGTTTGGCTCTAATGGTGCAGATATTATCGTGCTAAACTAAAGGCTGGGTTTTTGTAGAGTGATTAAAGAAGGGGAGAAGGTATGGGTATGAGCGCGAATTTAAGGAAGATTAAGGGTACCGCGGCCCTTGTGAGGTAGCAGATGTGTGGGTTTAGCGTTGGGACGAGGTCGTGATAAAGATAGTGAGGGTGTGTTGGGTGGGTTGGGAGGAGTAGGGCACTGGACGCGCGGGAGGGGGGGTTTGGTAGGCGGTAGTGTGATTTTAGGTTTGTTTGGTAGGGTGTGGGGAAAGAATTGGGGGCCGTTCACACTGTGTCGTGGTTGTTTGCGTGGTATTTGAATTTCGAAGGCAGACCAGATAGCTGATAGATATTGAGAGAGGTAGGGTGAAGAACTGATGCGTCAAAATAGGGAAGGAAAGAAGTAGCAGAGGGTGGCGGGCGGTTTCTTTGGTTGGACTTGTGTTGAAATTGGTGTGGGGGGGAACAGTCAATATCGATGTGTGTGGGTCAATGGGATTCACCATACCGGAAGGGGGTTGTTGTCGGAAGATCCCATAGGTAATACGACAGAGAGGTGAACAGTAGCAGTGATGTGAAACAGTTTCTGGAGGGCTCCATTAGCTGAACCCATAGCCAAGCGTGTGGAGAGAGTGTTATAGGAGAATAGGATTGTGGTTAAGGTGAGTCAAAAAATTTTACGGTGTCGGCATAGATGAATAGGTACTAACCCTACCCCCCCACCCCCCCCCCCCCCCCCCCCCCCCCCCCCCCCCCCCCACCCAGTGTTGCACTAGGTAATGCCGTGTCCGTTGGGTGTCCAGTAGTTACTTTGAAAAGTGGAAATGCACGCGTCTGGTTCAGTACAATATGGGCTCCGTTCTGTTTCCTAGGAATCATCATATGACGGGCGCGATTGTTTTAACTGTATACAGCGAGCACTGAGAAAGCACCTTGTGGCATGTGTGCTGAGTGTAACAGGACGAGCATAGAGTTAGGTGCCGTACAATGTAGCCGTAATAAGGTATATGGGTTATTCCTTCAAGATATAATAGGTGTTATGAGCTGTAAGTTAGGGTATGCGCGGTGGGTGTGGAGCATTATTGTGTGGATTGCGTGTCGAACGTGAGAACTGAGCGGCGGAACCCCCCCTTAAGGATGGAATTGAGGTATTTTCCGTGGTTGTGGATAGACACGGGTGGTTGGGGGTACTAGGGGGTTGGGCCGCGTAGGAGGCCGCGGTCCCAGTGCATATTTCGCCACGCGTCGATATCTTTGTTTGAGGTGCGGTCAGGATGAGGAGACTGTCCCACCCCCACCGCATCACGTGCGTCAGTGTCTCAAAAAGGCTACTTTTCGCTTAGTACTCTATAAGGTGAATGAAGGGCAGGTTTGACACGACAACTCACCAATTCCTGCGTCCTAAGGCAATTGGCGAAGAGATAGTGTCAGGAAGGGTAGTAGACGAGTGTATAGGCTTGAAGCCACCGGCTCCTGCGGTTTGTGAACAGCTTAACAATCTTACAGTGGGCGAGGTGCCTGTTTTTGTACAACGGGTTGGGGAGCTTTGGATTTATTTTTTTGTTATGTGCAGTTTTCGAAGTTTAGAATGGAGGAATGAATGTTTTTTTGTTATGTATAATTTTTTAAGTTTACTGTGGAGATATTGTGATATACAATTAAGTATTAAGTAAACGACAATGTAAAAATTGGGAGTTCTACTTGTAAGTTTTATTTGGAATTAAAACTCATAAATGTGACAATATTAAAGCTATCTTATTATGTTTAACTCTTGTTTTGAATTTTTTTTAGATTATTGTTAATATTTTGCACTGATTAATAAAGTATTACTATTATTTTAACCTGATATTTTATTTATAAACAGAAAACATTAAATTCAAACATCGGTTGGGATTGGTGATATAGAGTACCATTTACGATTAAAAATTAAACAGTGGCAGGGACACTATTAAGTATAAGGGATCCAAACTTAAATAGTTCCTTATTCTGTTATGGTTTTTTATACTATACGGGACTAACTCGAAAGTAGTTTTTTCCATTCCTTGTAATTAATAGAATTTATTTATATTATTATTTTTTCCTCATTGCAATTTTTAGTGCAGTTATCAAATAACAGAATCTGCCAAATTTTCATATTTATAACTTAAATAATAAGCATTTTATTTGAAAAAATAGCTGTAATGTCGGATACCAGAATCTTTAAATGCGATTTCCCACAAATCTACTTTTTTGAATTGTGCCCTCTATATTACTGTGGGTGCGATATATATATAATATATATATATATGATATATATATATATATATATATATATATATATATATATGTATATATATATATATATATATATATATAATATGTATATATATATATATATATATGTATATATATATATATATATATATATGTATATATATATATATGTATATATATATATATGTATATATTAATAATATATATTATATATATATGTATATAATATATATATACGAACGAAGAACGAAGAATGATCACAGCTGTCCGATTATTAATTAGTATAATGGTAAGGTTAATAAACCTCAAAGCTATATATATATATATATAATATATATATATATAATATTAATATATTATATATATATATATATATATATGCTACTATATAAAGCTACTTTTATCTAAGTTAATAGTCAAATTTGCGTCTTTTAAACGCTGAAACAACTGCTGCAATACAGAGATATGAGTTTCGAAATCGGGAGTAATGACAAGAATGTCATCAAGATAGTATTGGCAAAATGGATCTAAAGCAGGACCAATTACCAAATCCATTAACCGACACATAGTCTGTGGAGCAGACACAAGACCAAAAGGCATTGTAGTGAATTGGTACAATCCTTTTCCATTGACCGCAAAGGCAGTGAGCTTTTTACTCTCTTCGCTGAGAGGAATCTGTAAAAACGCCTTCTTCAAGTCAATAGATGAAATGAATTTAGCATTCTGTAACTTACTCAGGATGATATCTATACGAGGTATAGGATACGCATCTCTGTTCATAGTTATACTGTTAAGTTTACGTCCGTCAAAACAGACACGAAAAGTCCCATCTTTCTTTTTTGTCAGCCACAAAGGACTACAAAAAGAAGAAGTACTGAGCTCAATAATACCTAACTTAAGCATTTCATCTACCTCCTTAACTAGGCTTTCATGCCAGGCTTAAGGCAAGGGATATTGATATTGCCTGAAGGGCTTGGACGAACCCACATCAATGTGATGTTCGATGAGATGAGTTCTACCCAACTTATTTTTCGAAGATATAGAAGAGAATGATTTGATGACATTATTCAACTTTTCTAATTCATGAGCATTAAGTCGACTCATATCTTTAACCGCATTGACACAAGAGATATTAAATGAAGAAACAGATAAGGAAAATTCAGGAAAATTTAACTCACTATTAAAAGTTTTCAGAAAATCCATACCTAGGATGACTGAATTCTTAACTGACGGAATAACAAAGAATGTAATCATTCTTTTACAAAAACTAACACAAATCTCAGTAGTGAATTGACCTAAAATTGGTTGAACTTGACCATCAGCTGTAGTCACTTGCAAACTTTGATCTATTCCTATATTTACATTGGAATTCTGGAGAAATTCCATACCGAGAGAACCTAAAATAGAGATATTGGACCCTGTGTCCAGTAAAGCTAAACAAGAATGTCCTAAGATAGAGATTTCAAGATATGGACGATTATCCTTGTTTTTTCGAACCAACAATGAGTTTATATCTAAGTCAACAAACGAAGACAAGGGATTACACGAAGAAACTACAGAAGAATTACGGTGCTCGTGCTCAACTAACGTTGTCCTCTCTTCGGTTGGTATTTGCCGTTCTGTGGTCTTTTGTCTTCTGGTGAAGGGTGAGATGTTTGGCTTGTGGAAGCTTGGGCATCCAGACTCGAGAAACTGGTTCCTTGGTTTTGAGGAGTTTGGACAGTGTTTGTATTCCCTGTATTTTGACGAGGAGTAGGAGCCAGGGCCAACCCACCCCTTCTGTCGATTCCCGAACAGAATTGGCATTCAAATTTGCGTACACCTTGACGTCCACATCCATAACAAAACCGAATTCTAGGTTCAGAACATTCATAATACCCATGTCCTGATTGACGACAATTCCAACAGGTAAGCTTCGAATTGAAAGAAGCGACATTATTAGACCGAGAATAATTTGGTCTACCCGAATAGGACGAATCAGGATTTCTAAAATTCTGCCGAATAGGAGCTCTAGACACGCTGTCAGAAGACCATGACAAAACTTCTTCCAGCTTCTAACATTTTTCAGTAAGATCAGCAATCGAGGGAATATCTGTAAGTGCCAGACTAGAATGGTACGATGGTAACAAGTTTTTCTTAATAATCCTGACAATATGAGGTTCAGAAAGAGGAGTCTCCAGACGTTTACACAGACTAACAATCTCGTTAATAAATATAGTTACCTTCTCCTGCGGAGCTTGTTTTCGAGACTTAATTTCATCAAGAAGATTAAAAAGTTTTCAACGGCCACGTGTGCCGGCCAACTGTTGAATGATAGGTTAAGAGTAACTGTTATTCCTGGACATGGCAAATGACAGTTCTTCTTCTTATTTCTTTGTCCTATGTAGTACTACTATTATTACACATCAAATTTTAACAAAGGTTGTATTAGAAAAACAGAATTTTATAATGAAACTGTGAAAAAACAGCGAAACCTGGAAACTTTACAATGAATCAATCGTTGAAACATCATTGAATTGTGATGATCCATCCAAATATAATAGGTAGGAGTAAATAGTGCTCAATTGATTAATGTCTTTCCTTTTGTTCATTGCGTTTGAGTTTTGTGCAATGAATGCCATTTCTAAAAAAAGTCTTTTATTTTAATTGGACTCAGTAGCTAAAATTTTGACTGAATCGTAATTCATAATATGATGTTCTTTATTTACATGTTCTGCAAGTGTAGATCTTTCTGGATATAGTCTGCTGTCGCTACGATGACTGATTAGGCGACTGCCTAGGTTACGTGTGGTTTGTCCCACATATACTTAATTACAGTTATTACAAGGGATCTGGTAAATAACGTTGGAACAATCTTTGATGTTATTTTTATCTTTAACCTTAGAATAGATGGATCTTACAGTAAATGAAGTTTTATACGCTATTTTTAAATTGGTAACATCTTTAAAAAGTCTTGTCAGTCTGGGTGTTATGCTTTTTATGTATTTCAGTGAAGTATATGAGCAATTGGTATTGTGTTCTCCATTTGTGACATTGATTTGTATCTCATCATTTCGGCGTGCTATGTTCGGGATCAAACTAAATAGAATCTTGGTGACTAAGGGTTTTGGATATGAATTGTCCATGAAAAGGTTGAACAGGATTCTCAGGTTCTTCTGATGGAAAGAAGGGTCACTGATGGATATAATTCTAGCCCTCATTTGTTTTAGTAGGTTGATTTTGATTGAATGTCTATGGTATGACCAATAGTTGAGGAAGCGTCCAGAACTATGAGGTTTTCTATGCCAGTCGATAACAAGGGAGTTATTTGGGGTTCTAATGAACCGGGTGTCAAGAAAGGGGACTGAGCATAGATCGTCCTCATGTTCGATTGTGAACTGTAGTAGAGGATCATACCTATTGAATATATTTAAGATTTCTGTGGATCCATTGCTGGGGATAGCTAGGATTAAGTCATATACATACTTTTTAACAAAAGGAATATGAAAGGACAATTCTGGGATAACCATATCTAGTAGATGATCCATCACATAGGCCAAAATGGGAGAGATAGTAGTTCCCATAGGATTTCCTTGTGTTTGTTTAAACACAGTATTGTTTAATGTGAAATAGGTGTTATTAAACAGAAAAGAGATGAGTTTTTTAAAGTACTCCAAGTTAATATTACAGTGAGAACTGATAAAATTCCAATTGTTTTTAATCGCTATTAAAGCTGCATCTAAGTGTACATTGGTGAATAATAAAACTTCATCTAGACTGACAATCACATAGGATACTTTACTAACAGTCGCACTTTATTTTCAGTTTTTTCCTGATGATGAAAATAAACATTTTCGAAAGCTTGAAACTTAGTTAAAACAGTACACTTATTTCACCGCTGAATAAATCCCAATAAACCTCAAAGCTCCGTTTTCTAACGTTGTCGTAAAATAACCTTGCACGGTAGCCTAGACAAGTCATTAATTACCGGTGAAGATATATAGCTCACACGAAGGCTCTCGATGGGGTAACACCCGTGCCGGTATTGTCAGTAGCAGTAAAGGGAGTTCGTAAAAAATAATTTAAGAAATTACTGCTAGAAGAAGGATACACTGCATTAAAAAAGCTTAAAATCTAGAAACAAACAAACACATAAAAGAAAGCCAACCGAATCTTTACTATCTAAAGAACATGTTACTTTAAACGATACTGGTGGTGATGAAAACACGAGTTATCTTGAAAATGTGTGTTGGGAGCAATCAGCACTGCCGTTAAGCGTGTAACAAATATGATTTGTGACAATGTATTTTTTATAAGTGCTGGTTACATGAAACTTCTACTGACTTCTCTAATCTCTACAACTAGTGCTGAAAGTCAGTTGCTAATAAAAAGAAGAAGGTTATAATTGGTTCAACTCTCCAACTCCTAGTGGTTTAACTCACCTACACAATAAAGGAGAGATGGATTTATGACATGCCAGTGCAATATATTTTTTTCGGTTTAAGACTTATTATTTTTACTTTTTATTTATACAAATACCAGTGATAAGTTATGTTATACAATTTTTTGAGATTTTAATGTTTATGTAACGCATTAGTTCCTAGCGCTAAGATTATTTCACGGCAAAGTGGTGCCAAGTTAATAGATCCTCCATCGCCTAAGTCGCATATTTACTGTTAAAATAGGTCAGTTCTTGTCAGAAGATGCTAGTGTTTACATCGTTGTAAATGTGCGATTTTATTAGAACTTTGTTTTGAATCTGTGCCTGTATAAAATATAACAAATGAAATAAAGCTTCAAATAATGGACTTTCTTGATAAAGAGAAAGTATATAAATCTTTAAAAACTCCTCCAAAAAGAAAAGAGGAAATGCATTCCCTCAGTTCTTCTCTTACCTTTAAACCAGTATCTGAAAATATATTTTTTTCATATTATTAACAGTATTAAAAGTAAACATATCATTAACGTTTGCTTAACAAATTCAATTTTTTTCACTAAATGAAAATGGGTACATGTTATTCCTTTACTGAAGACTAAAATTACAGATAGTATGAAGAAATTAAGACCCGTAAATGTTCTGCCTACATTATCTAAAATTTTGGAAAAGGTGATTGATATTCAGTTACAAATACATTTAAAAAATAACAACATAATCCCTATGGTCTTTATGCTTTATTAAATATTACAGATGATATTTTTAGAGCCTATGACCAAAACAAAATATCAATTATAATTCTTCTAGACTACTTAAAAGCTTTTGATACAATTAACCATAATTTCTAGAAGCGAGAGCAGTTGATCTAATGAAATTATATCTTTCTAATAATTGTTAAACAGTAAAACTTAATCAAACTATTTCTTCATTTCTAGATCTTAATACTGGTGTGCATCAAGGATCTATATTGGGTTCAATATTATTCTCTATATACACATCTAATTTTCCCTCTGTGTTTTTGTTCTATTCGCAACATTATTACGCAGACGATACCCAACTCTATATGTCATTTTATCCAAATGAGTGTGATCAAGCGGTAAATGCAATAAATCATGACCTTCTTAATCTGCACATTTTTTCTCAAAATCATTGTTTAAAATTGAATTTATCAAAAACTCAGGGTATCATTTATGGGAGGAATTTCCATAGAAAAATATTTTTAGAGAATTATGCTAAAAGAATTATCTTAGGAAATGATAATTTAATTTTTAGCAAAAAGATTAAAAGCCTAGGTGTTTGGTTCGACGAAGATTTAGGGTTTACATATCATGTCAGCATTTGTTTGCAAAGAGCTTACGCGGTTTTAAAATGACTGTATCAAAGCCGTAATTTATTAAGTAGGGCCACAAAGTCATTATTATGTAATGCTCTGGTATTGTCAAAATTAAATTATTCTGACGCGATTTACAATGCGTGTCTCACTGAATTTGATTGATGGAGAATACAGAAATTGCAAAATTCTTGTTTGCGTTTGATTTTTGGCACCAGGAAATTCCGAAGGATAAATCATTCAAGAGAAAGTTCTACCATATCTGTACAATCGAATAACTTATAGGACAGACGTTCATAATCTTAATCTTAGACACAAGAATACCCTCACTTTAGCTAAACATACAACATGATTTTTTAAACGTTCATTTTCGTATTCCATTGCTAGCAATATTAACAGTTTGTCCCACGATATTAAAAATCTGTCTAGTGTCAAGTTCAAGAGATTAATTTATAAGCAGCTATTAGCTGAACAGTAATTTAAAAATTTAAGAATTTTTTTTATTGGGTTAATGCCTCGACAACTATGATCATTGGCATCGAAATTTAAGAATTAAAAAAAGAATAAATAGTTTATAATTTATAAATTTAATATGTAATACTTTAATGTTTCATTGTAAAATACAATAATTTCACCATTTAGATAAGTCTATCTATCCTAGCTTCGGGGGGTGAGGTGGAAGAGCCGTTGTACGCCGCTGTTACATAGTGGTATACAAACTGAATCTCGCCCTACTGTTATTATATTTTATTAAAAAAAAATTAATTTGTTTGTTAATAGAGACATTTATTATTATTGTCATTATCTTATTTTATATAATAAAGTTAATATTAGAAAACAAATAGTATAAGAAAATTTAAATACATATTTTTTGTGTATAAAAGCTTTGATATGTTTTCAAATAAAAAGTTGTTCTGTAAGGAATTTGACTGTAACATATTTGTAAAATTTAAAAATTTGAAATGTAAAAACGCTGTATGTACCTACTTAGTTGTTTTTTTTATTTAAGAGGCCTTGCTGCAGCTCTTCAAAGACGCCTGAATTTATATAGCACCACCAAATCCGAATACTCTGACAAATGGAGATTCCGGAGATGAGGACGAAGGCGGAGATTTCCTGAGTCAGATTATTCACTATTTGAAAACAAGTCAGTTGTTGATATATTCAAAATGTTCATAGATAAAGAAATCATGTTATTCCTGGTACAGGAAACAAACTAATATGCTACTTTTAAGAGCCTATCCTACCCAGGAGTTTCGCCAGAGGAAATGAAATGTTTTATTGTTATATTGATTCTTAGTAGTTAAATTATTATCCCAGCAAGCGTATGTATTAGAAATAATGTCTTAATACTAGAAATGAACTTGTATGTAATGCTATGAGAAGCAATGGATTTGAACAAATTTTGAGGCTTTGTCACTTGAATTTTAACGCAACTATTGATAGGGGTAATAAGTTATATTAATAGGGGTAATAAGGGGTAATAATTATAAATAAAGTATAGGACAGATTCAGAAAGTATTTTGTTTGTTAAAAAGATCCGGCTTTTGACCAAAGTATGGTCAAAAACTAGGGTAAACTTGGCTCCAAGCAATTTTTAAGAGACAAACCCATACGATGTAATTATAAAATTTGGTGGCTTAATACAATGGTGGGCTATTTGATTGATTTTGAGATATATCAAGGAAAATCTGTAACTTCTGATATTGACATAGAAAAAAACTTTAGAAAGGTAGCAGCACCACTGGTGAATCCTGATAATCTGTAATCTTTTTCATTCTTGTTTAACTTTGATAATGCATTTACTACCTTAAGTTTATTGTCTTATGTACGTTTAAAAGGATACGGAGGCACAAGGACTTTACGGAGGAGGGAAAAGCGTTTACCTAGGAGCTATCCCTTACTTAAACTATATTCAGGAAAAGTAAAAGAGATACTATGACAGTACTATTAGTAAGACTGATGCTATACTGTCTGTGGCTTTATCGCCGTATCCTAAAAATACCATGGACAGCGAAAATCACAAATATAGATGTCCTTAAAAGAATAAACCAAGAACGCCAACTTTTCGAAACCATCAAGAAAAGGAAAACGGCGTATCTAGGCGTATCTATCATGCGAAATGAAAAATACCAGTTCCTCCAACTTATAATCGAAGGTAAAATTGAAGGCAAGAGAGGAATGGGACGCAAGAAAATGTCCTGGCTCCGAAACATAAGGCAATGGACAGGGATTAACGACATACAATCTCTGATACATATTGCAAGAAATAGAGAATTAATGGAAAATGTGATCGCTAACATCCATTAGTGGATTTGCATCTGAAGAAGAAGTAGATGCTATACTAATAGCTAAGTTAGTCGATAACTCCGTAGTTAGCATTGCTTCAAATAGATATAGTATTAATCCAATAACAAAAGTTAGACGTTTCTAAAGGAAAAAAACACCTACAATTAGCAGACTAGCAGTTCTTGCAAAGTATAACAAAATAATGGGTAGTATTGATCAAATGGATCAGAGTGGACAGTAAAAGATTTAAAGTCGAAATAGAAAATGGTACAGAGCATTGTTTACATCGTTTCTTGATGCTTCAGTCAATAACGCGTGGTGTTTGTAACGAAAATCAAACAACTCTCAGATATCCCAAATAAACTTTCGAAGGGCTAACGTGCAAGTTTATTTAAAGAAATATTCGTCATCTCCCAAAGGAACTGAGAGGATTTTAGCTTCATCTTCTAACGCACAAAAAGTATCCGATGAAATTAGATATGATATGATGGAACACCGAATGGATAAAATTTCGACAAAAGAAGACGTTGTGCTGAAAGATTTTGCAAAAGTTTAAGTATTTAAATGACAATTTTTGGAAAACTCATAAAGAGTAGTCTTTACTTAGTAACAAGGTAATTACTTAACACAGACACACACTAGAACAAACATCATATATGACCAAAATTTTATCAACTTTTTTTTTATTATTGCATTTAAGAATGCATTAAATATTATATTGCATACATACAAAAAAAAGAAAAAAGCCTTGTAATTTTTATAATGCATCTATATAAAGCCAAGGGTTATAAAATTTCATTATGAAATAAAACTAATGTTTCATAAGAGTTGTTATGTTGTTATGAAATTAATGTTGTTTTGACTGACCCAACCAAAAGTTTAAAAAGTAACCAATACTGAAGATGCTGCCACGCAAACAGCATAAAATCATCGAAAACTCTAAGAAGAGCTGTTAATGGATATTTAGAGTATAGATGCGTAATTTAATTGTAAAATGTGTTGGAACTAAAAATAGAACTTATTACTGACTTTATTTTTATAAAATCTGTAAAAATTGGCTGTGGTTGTGCACGAATACTTATAAAAACCTGCTGAATAGATTTTTTAAAGCTATAAGTAATCAACTGTTATATTGTTTAAACCGGAATCCGACCCGTGGGGTGTGTTCGTACTTCAACGTAATTTTCAGAGATAAACCATTGTATTCATACTATCTATATTGAGTTATTCATAATTTCACTCTCTTAGATTTCGAAATAATGGGCAACTATGAAAAGAAAACAGATGCAGAAGATCATAATGATTCAGATACAGAAGACAATATTGACAATGTAAGTCTCTAGAGCGATTATCTGGAAATGGAACAAGAATTCGACAAAGAGAATGGAAAATAGTAATAGAGAGTATTAGACAAGGTGGTAATTATTCCGAAAAAAATTGAAATGGAGTAAAAAACCCAATAACCGAAATGTTTAAACAAGAGCAGAAAACTTAATTACACATTTACGGAGAGTTAAAAATTACTTAACGCATGCCAAACCACCAATTAAGTGCTTCCTCCTATTTATTGATGGACAAATGATTGCTCACTTGTTTAAACATACTAACCAACGAATTGCAGAAAAATCTGAAAGTTGTAAGAAATGTCCACATTATGGGAATACATCTGTGATAGAAATCAAGGCTGTGTTGGGACTCCTTTATCTATCTAGTGTACTCAAAAATAACTATCGTCATTTATATGAATTGTGGAACACTGACAGAACAGGAATGGACGTTTTCCGTTGCACAATGAGCCAACTTTAATTCAAATTTTTAATTTCATGTCCAAGATTCGATAAGAAATAAAACCCTAAAGAAAGAGTCTAGTTATATAAACTAGCTCATATTTTCAAATTAGATTTTTATTTAAGATTAGTTTAAGTGAATAAAATGTTATATTGAAACATCAAATAATCCTACATTTTTTCAAGGAATAACTTCAGGTACCACGAAACAAGTCATTAACGGTATAATTAGAAAGTAGAAAGTCTTTGACGTTTTTGGAGAATTGAGTCTAGGATGTTTGATTGGTCAACAGAAAATTATAAAAGGGACTGAGAGCCGAAAAGGATTTTGAAGTAGTAAGAGTTCGACTCCAGCAGTCGAACGGACCTGACGTGCGACGAGAGTAGGCGACGAGAAGCGAAGTGTGCTTTGGTGGGGGCGATTGACCTGACGCAACGGAGCTTATTAGCTCCGGGTGAGTAAGACACCCAGTTTGCCCAGGCTATTGTCTCTCAACAAGGCGAAAAGCGGATGCGAGGTTATTTTTAAGTTAAACCGCTGAGGGGTTGCCTTTATAGGCCCCTCGCGGAGGCTTTTAATAGCTTCGTGTCATCGAAAATATACGGGATAACCTTAGTGGGTCGACAGGTATGACACTGTAAGGCCTAGTTCTAAACTCTAGGTTGGACAGAAACGGCATCTGCCTCTGAGGTGTGAGAAACGTGAAGAGGATCACTCCCTGAGAAATCAGGGAGAGAACTACCGAGAGGTCGCTGGGACGACACCCAGGAAAACCGTCTGGCAGCGGCTAGGCGGAAAGACAAAAACAGAGTCTTCTGAGTAGTAAACTCCATTAAGTCTCTTGAACACTTATGTTCACTGCCTCACGGCAATATGAGTGATCCCTCCCCTCAAAAAAGTGATGTCACGCAGGTGACATCACAAGAAAAAGAAGACGGTGACAATCCTACGTCACCCACCTTCTCTGTTACTTCAGCAATTAAACTCTATAATGAATTCACCGCTACCCTAAAACCTGAAGCCGCGTTAATCGCAGAAAATTCAGATGATGAATCGTTCATCCCGGATGAAGATGAGGACAAAAGCGAGGTTGATACTGATGACAGTGTATCAACTACTATGGAAATTTCCGTCGACGAAGAGCTGAGCCCGGCCACCGAGTCGATCGTAGCTCCGCCCCCAACAAGCGATGCAATAGCCCCCATAGTGGACATCATCTCCACCGTAACGAATGCCGAGCTGGAGGTAGACAGAAAGAAAAAACGGCAAAGGCCTACTGCAGGCTCCTCAGAAGATGAGGAAGAAATAAAAAGGAGCAAAGAAAAGCACGATAACGAGCTTTACAAATCAGTAGAGCTGCTAACCGAACAACACAAGCAACTCAAAGAAGAGAGCCGTCAACGAGAACAACAGGCAACAACAGGCTCTTAGCTCAGATGACTGAGCTCAGAAATGAAAACAAAGCGAAAGATGAAGATATCAGGAAGCTGGTCAGCCATATAATGGCCCTGACCAAAAGCAACGAACAGAGAGAGCTTGAAGAAAGGAAAAGGAACGATGCCATCTGGGAAATAACCAGCCCAGAAGTACCAAACTAATTCTTAATGAATTAAGAAATAGAAACGTCGAAGCCACTAGTGTAAGTAACATGTACTCTAAAAAAGAAGGAAAATCCATACTGCCTTTCTTTATGATCACCCTCAAAGAGGATGACATACCAAAAATACGAAAGATTACAAACATGAAGGTCCGTTTTGAAGACGAGATAAAAACCACGAAAGATACCCTGCAGTGTTTCAACTGCCAAGGCTACTACCACAGTTCAAAGGCTTGCCACTGTGACTCCAAATGCGTAAGGTGTGGTGAAAACCATCTAAGTAATGAGTGCGGAAAAAGCAAAGAAACGGCTCCAACATGCGCCAACTGCGAACAGGCGCATACGGCAAACTACAAAGTATGCTCAAAAGCTCCAAAAAAGAAGGCCCCTGCCCCCGTAAAACCGGCGAGCAGACCAATCAACCTAACTACAACAACCACCGGGTTTAGCTACGCACAAGCAGCTAAATAAACCGCAGAACAAGCGGCCCCAACCATGCAAAGTGCAGCCGCACTCATTACTTCATTCCAGATGGAATACAACAGAAGCATGATGGAGATGATGGCCGCCATGGATAGGGCAACAAAAATGATGGCTGCATTCGGAGAAATAAATCAACAATGTTAGCAAACCATACGGAAGATCTACGCATAGGGTCCTGGAATTCTGGAGGAATATTCCAAAAACTCAACCTTTTGGACGAGATAATAAATAGATTAGAGCTCGATATCGTAGCGCTTCAAGAAACCAAACTAGTGGAAATGAAGAAAACTAAATTTCCAGGCTACAATATCTATAGAACTGACCACAGAGCAAGATCAGGAGGAACAGCCATACTAGTTAAAAAATGCATAAAACATGAACACATCCCAACACCAAGTGGACTGGTAACAATGGAAGCCACGCTAGTAAGATTAAAGGCCAACAACGAAACATTAAAAATAGTGTCAGCTTATGTCAGACCTAACGAACCGATATTCGATGAAGACTTGAGCCTAATCCTCGACACAGAAGAATCCACGGTAATTATAGGAGACCTTAATGCGCTATCTCCCAACTGGTTCGACAGAGCGACCAACAACAACGGGAGACGTCTTTGCGGCCATCTCGAAAATAGACCAAACACTTATGTGATCGGACCAACAGAACCGACCTGTTTTCATGGACAACTCCCTACACATATAGACATTGCAATCCTACACAACGTGGGTCAACAATACGAGATATATATATCCGGTTTTTTTTAGGCGTTACGCCCGTCCGGTAGGGATCTATGAAGGAGTATCACCAAGCCGCAAGCCCTTATCTCTTGCCGTACTGCTCCACCATAGGCCGATCAGATCCCAGCATATCCTAGTCTAAGCCGCAGATTCATCTAGAATTTTAAACTGCTGCGTTAGACTTTTTGTTTTCAGTACACCGAGCTGGGGCTCGAACCCACATCCACTGAACCATTCGACAATGAAGCGAATGAGAGGCAGCCGCACAGCCCGCTGAGCTATCTGACCGACCAACAATACGAGATACACTCTCTAAATGAAGGCGATTTAACACACAATCTAATCGTCCTAACCCTGGGAGCAATAGAACTAAACTATTTGCAACCCCACAAAGGAAACATAATAAATTGGCCAAACTTCAGAAGAATTGTGAGCGAAAACATCGGTAACATTCCAACAATAAACAACATTACAGAACTAGAAGACACCGTAACCAATCTAGAAGATACGATAATTAATGCTATCAATGCCAGCTTCAAAACGGAAACAATTGCAAGACAAAAAGGAAGATTCGGAGATATAAGTCACGAATTACAAGAATTAATTAAAGAAAAAAATAGAAAGTGACAGTAGTGACAGTGCCGTGAATAGTGAACAGTGTAGTAGTGTCTGGGGGCTCGGGAGACTGAGACCTCGGAAGCCCTGAGGAAGGCATCAAAGAGGATGCCGAAAGCTTGGCAAAATGGATTACGACGCGGTTCAACCCGGAAGACTGGTGAGTTTAATATTAATTTTAGTAATAATATTAATCTTAGCTCTAGGTTTTATATATATACATTTTTTTTTTATTTACTAATAATAGTCGCTTCAACCACCTGGGTCATTAGCGACATTAGTTTACATTAGTTACATTATATTAAATTATATAAAGATGTTTCTTTTAGAAATCTAATTAAGTTTTTAGTATTTAAATTTTCACCTAATACTGTTTTTAAGTCACTGGAAATATTGTTATTTTGTCTGTTAACTGTATATTTTCCACATTCTGTTAGAAGATGTTTAACAGTAATATTGACTTGACAGTAATCACACACTGGAATGTCTTCTTTACTTATTAGGTGCTTATGAGTAATATTGGTATGACCTAATCGAAGTCGAGAAATTTTGACTTGGTCAGCTCTTTTTAAGTTCACTAGGCGCCACGGTTTCACTGTCGATTTAATTTCTTTTAATTTAGATTCCGATAAGTTCCACTTATTTTGCCACGCACTAATCACTTTTTCTCTAACGAACTGTTTTTATATATATATATATATATATATATATATATATATATATATATACATAATTTTATACTAAAATTAGTTTATTTCTTATTTTTTTTTAGGATTAATAAAGAACTCTTAGTCTATGCAAAAATTATCATTTTTTTTGCTAATGTGAAAGTTTTAATAGTAGTGGAAAAGTTTTTCTTAGAACCCAATATTAGTTATATAATACACATTAATATGACCCATACATATACCACCTATATATACGTTCTAAAATATCATCTGTTTAACAAAAGTTTGCATCAGCATTAACGGTATTCAATTAATGGTAAACAAAAAGTAATTTCATCAGTAGACAGACAAAATGTTTTATTCAGAATATTCGGTTAACCTTTGATCATACAAATTGGTCAAAAAACAGAAAACAACTAAACATGATTCATAAAACCACAATTTGTTTTAATTTAAAACCCAATAAATTTACACATGGCTTAAAATTTTCACAGATCCCTATCGATTTCTATTGGAAGTAAAATAAAGGCAATATGGAATCCACCAGATTTAGTACGCGATTGGAATGTTTCCAATTTAAATTTGGCTTATACCTTTATAGATCTGGCGCTTACAATTATAAATATTTTAATGGTGTCCCAACGCGATAGTTATAATCTCGGCTCTTAACAAGAGTAATGGAAATTGGAGTGTATGGGGTATTTGTAAGGTTTATTTTATAATTTATGTAGTGTTTTATGATTTATTATAAATCACACCGATGAATAAACACCTTCTAAAAGTTAAAAACAAATGTTGCAACCAAATAGCACTCGAAAACTTTATTATAAATATTTGTCTATTACCAGTATCGTTTTTTAATAAAACCAAATTTCTTATAAGTAACACAATATATCATGTGCTATCGAATAGAATAAAAAGTTTGGTAAAGATCCATTTATCCTTCTAATATAGCTATAACTAGCTATTATACTTTCGAAATACTTCAGTAAATGAAGGTTTTGAGGTGTAATATTCTTCATTACAGCAGATTTTCTTAAAAATTTGGATTTAGGTTCCTCTTACCTTTTACTATACTTTTGGACTCAACCCCAGGGTTGCTATTACTTGGGAAAGAAATTCACGCCTTCTGGAAAGTGAGAAAAAAGGTACGTTTAAAGTAAGTTGGGGAATGGATAAATTTACTAATTCCAAGAAACGTTTATTTCATAGTTCAGTTAAGTCAATACTTGTTTAGTGATTTACGAGTGAAAATATTTATTTTTTAAAATAAAAATCACGTTTTTGTTGTCATACGGTTTTTCACCTTAAAAAAATAAGTATTTATCGAAAAAAATTATTTTAAGCAAAAATCTAGAACATAAAAAACAAAAAAAAAATTGAGTATTTACGAAGTCTGTAGAACCAGTAGAATCACAGTTGTCGCTCCTAAAAAGTAGGTTGAAATCCCAAATCGAATGTTTCAACGTGAAATATCCCAAACATAATGCCCTTTTCGTGGAAAACTCATCAACATTTTTGAAAGTATTGAAAGTATTGAAAGAAAAAGAAAAAAACTTTATTTTTGTTTTCTTTTAAGTTTTATCAAAACTAAGAAAGTAACACTCAAAATCTGATCGTTTTTTTTATTGGTAAAAACATCGTAAAAAGTAGCCTCTTATTAGCACTTCAAATAATATAAAACACTTCCATATCACTTGAAAATCCAATGTTGTTCTTATTTGCATATATATATATATATATATATATATATATATATATATATATATATATATATATATATATATATATATATATATATATATATATATATAATGTACCGTGAAGGTAAAGAGTCGTAACTCCAATTTTTGCCGAAATGGAGTTTAGACCTAGTTTCTGTTGTCAGGTTTTCATAGCATCTGGTGGAAAAGAATCGTACATCTAGAATTATTAATGGCCTAGATACGGCGTTTAGAAACAACTGCAACTTCATTAGTTAGTTGAGGTAAACAGTAGTGTATCCATAGATACGTGCAAATACGATAGTATGCTTTGAAATCTGGCAGTGGTAAACAACCGTAACTCCAGTTCTACATTAAATGATATTTAGTTGAGGGTGCTACCACGTGTTACTGTTGTTATTATTTTACTTTTTGGCTTCCACTGACGTTAGAATTAGCATAACTTCTAACGAAAACAAACATTTACGTCAATTAAATAGTGCAAGAGTGTCTTAAATTGTAAACCTCATTGAAACGCGAGATAATTTATTGCAAGGTAAGAAAAATAAGACTAGTTACCTACTTTTAGTATTTTGCTCTTCAATCTTTGTTAAACTTGTTTTGACTGATATTGCAATGCTGTATGTATGCTATTACTATATTTCAATTAATGTGAGTGAATTTTAAGCTATGTTTTTAAAGTAATAAGCCGTTCTGGTGGACATACGACTTTTTACCTGTAATAAAATGTTGCCTATTTTTTCATATAAAAATGATCAGAGCTTGTCTTCCGATGACCTATACAGTATTAATTGTGAATCAACTGCTCAAGTTGATGCTGGCAATGTACAGCCGACAACTATTGGAGATAGTAGTAAAGATATGCTAGTAGAGGAAACCAGTGCATCTGCATCACTGATATCTGCATCTCAGCTGCAAATTGCTAGCAGTAGTTAATGTTGAAGTAGGGATTTCAACAACAAAAAAACATATCAAACAAATAAAAACCTGAAAAGTAACTCAACGAGTTGCAGCCACTGAAATAGGTGAAGAACATATTACTAAGTCTGGTATAAAAATGAGAGCAAAATTAATGAAACCAGGTTGTGCACTATGTAGAAAAAATTGCGTGAACAAATTTACCGACGCAGTAAGAAGGCAGATTTTTCAAAATTATTGGATGAAACAGAAAAATTGGGAATTAAAACGCCAATTTGTGGCATCACACATCACCTCCAAATCTACAGATCGCCATACACCCAAAGGCGGAAGCAGACATGATCAAAGAAAACAAACCATAAGTTACAACTTTGGTATAAAATCAGGTAATACAGTACAAAAAGTTGATGTTTGCAAAGTATTTTTTCTCAATACACTAGGCATATCTGAAACTGTGGTTCGCAATGCCTTGAAAAAGTATCATACTTGGGGATTTGTATCGCTGGATATGCGAGGTAGACATGTTTCACCTAACAAATTAAGCAATGCGACACTTAACAGGGTGCGCTCACACATATATTTATTTCCTTGTTATGAAAGCCACTACACACAAACAAAACTTGTATTTAGGACCTGAACTAAATAAGGATAAAATGTACATAATATATTTGGCAAAATGTAAAGATAGTGGAGTTCCCAAAGCAGAAACTGCCAAGTTGTGGCTTTATAAAACAATTTTCAATTCTGAATTTGGCCTGGGATTCAAAACTCCTTTAGTTGATACATGCGATGGATGCAATAAATTTAGCCAACAACTTAAACATGGTGATCAAGATGAGGCAACGGCTGCCGTTCGTGAGAAATATGAAGATTATCTTCACGGCACTATGAGGTATACTGAAAAGAAGAACGACAAAATAACGTAAGTTATTAGTTGATAAAACCAAAGTGATTATGATCGACCTACAAAAATGTCTTCTAACCCCTTACCTGACAAATAATCAAAGCTTTTATTCGTTAAAGCTACGGACCCTAAACCTGGCAATTTATGAGTCCACCACAAGCAAGGCTTACTGCATGGATGTGGGACGAATCGAAAACTGCAAGGAGTGGACATGAAATTGCGTCAAGTTTATTGAAGTAAAGTGAAATTGTTCTTGCGAATTATATGGTAGAACATTTAATTATTTGGACAAACAATTGTCTCATTTAAAATCGTAATATAATGATGATATTCAGTTAACTATGACAACTAAAAATACATTCAAAATTAAAAACAATAGACCACAAATTTTTGTTGAGAGGGCACACCCACATGAAGGCAGACCATTTTTATAGTTTAATTGAAAGGACGATAAAAAACATGCAACTATGGAAATTGTTACGCCTTGGGACTGGCAGCAGTTAAATCGCTCTACAGGTGCAACTGTGATTGAAATGGAGGTATTTTATTTTAAAAATTTTAAAATATTGTACATATGCCAAACCTCACTTACCATGTATTGGTAAAAAACGAAATAATGAAAAACAAGAGTTGCTTATTTCAACTGTGGTGCACTTTCAAATTTTCGCTACGTCGCCGTTAACTATTTTTTATAAAACAAACTTTACAAGCAAGAACTCAAATACCATTCCCTAATAAGTTACCTGATATGCATACGAATTGTAAGGGTATCACAAAAAAAATACGAACATTTGTTAAAGCTTTGCCAGTTAATTTCGGGGCAATTTCATAATTTCTATCAACAGTTTTCAATTTCAAAAAAGCAAACAGGTGACAGTGACAGCAACAACTAAAGTAAAAATATTTAGGTTTTATATTTTTTCACTTATAGAGTTTTTTTTATTTCAATCATTGTGATTTGGTTTATTCATTTTTAAACACTGAATATAATATTTTTGTCATCACTTACGATTTTTATTTTGCATATTACCTGTTTAAAGATATAGAGGTAAAAAGTCGTCACTCCCAATATCATACATCAAGTAAATCATTGCTTAACAATACTAATATCTAGTAATAGATTACCATGTACGTAGTGTAATGTACCAATAATGTTGTTCCCTTCATGGTACAGATATATAAATATATTATATACATATTATGTGCAACCCAAGCAACCCATCTACTGTAGGACAGACCTCAAACACAAAGCTAAAACTTGCAGTTGACATTAAGAAAACTTGGATATAGAGACCTAGCGATATAGAACTAGCGAAAAACTCATGGCAAGTAGTCAAAAACTGTAAATTTTCGAAACAAAATAACGACCTCGATTCTCCAAGCTCACTACCAACAAAAATACAAAATCGATACAGTGCATTATCAAACGACGAGAGCTCTGAACTGACTGAAACAGAAAAACAGTAGAAAATACCAGAAACACCTCCAATATTCGTATGTGGCGTACATAACGTAAACTGATAAGACATTTACAAGAAAAAAAATAATTCACCACACTTACCAATTAAAGGAAGAAAGTGCCTATGTAGTGGTAATAAGACATATCCATACCTCTATATCTATAACAGCTATAACAGAGGAACTAGAAAAAGCCGGCCATTAAGTTCGCAATATAACTAACATTCTAAACAGATAAACAAAGGAACCATTTTCTTGGTTCTTTATAGACCTTGGACCCAACAGTAAGAACAAAGACAAATTCAAATTAGAATTTTTATGTCACACCAAAATAGCAGCTGAGGCACCAAATAAGAGAAACGCAATCATTCAATGCATGCAATGTCAAGCATACGGCCATTACAGCGTCGTCAAATGTGAAGAAAAACATAATACAAAACCTAGGAGCACTCCAGCTGAGTGTGCACTATGAAAACAAGATCACCCTGCTAACTATTGGGACCGTGCAAGTTCGGAACAGCGACACCTGGTGTCGTAAATCAGCAACATTTACTGCGCTTTCATGTTAGATCGAGGTTACCGGATAACGGATAAATAATAAAGGACTAAGAACCGAGCCCTGAGGTAACCTTTTGTTAACTATCCTTGGACCAATTAGTGAATTATTTAAACGAATATGGACTTGTCTATTTGTAAATAGATTAATTAGGATATAAGCACATTTACTAGGCACTCCTAATTTAACAAGTTGATCAAGCAAAAGGTCGAGAACAACGTTATCATATGCACCAGAAATGTCCACAAATAAAGTAGCTGTGTATTAGTTTTTCAAATAAGTTAACTGGATATCGGTTGCTTAATGTGATATATATAAGTTGTCAATATGATATATATAAGTTGTCAATGTGATATATATATATATATATATATATTATATATATATATATATATATATTATATATTTGTTGTCAATATACATGACATAAGAGATATCGGTTTTAGGACATTGGGATCATTAGCTTTTGGGATAGGTATTACAAGACATTGCTTTAAACAATCGCAGTTATCACCTTTTATTAGAATATTGTTAAAAATATCACGGAGAAATTGAAGTGCTATTGTAGGCAAGTTATATATCATAAGATAATTGATACCATCAATCCCAGGGGAGGATCTCTTAGAATACTTGATATTAGCAGTTAGTTCATTGATACTAATAGAAGATGACAAAAAGTGTGATTTAAATGTATCTTAAGTGGGATATATTGGAGAAGGAACATAGCAAGGAGCTATTTTATGAAACAAATTTTCAACGATATTTTCGTCGTGCATATATAGATATTAATTTTTTGTTATTTTCTTAATTCTATCCCATATTTCAGTTTGATGAATTTGTCTATTTAAAGTGAGACAGAAGTTGGCACAGCTATTTCTACATTTCTGTTTAAAGATTCGTTTACATTTAGCATTTATTTTTTGATATTCAACAAAGTTTGCCAGACACATATTTTGTTTGTACCTTTTGCCTGCAATTTTTCTCTTATTCGATATCTCACGGCACTCCTCGTCCCACCATTTAGGTGATTTGAATGATATATTTAAGGATGATCTTGGAATATTGCAAGCTTTGTTCGCAGCATTCGTAATCTGTTCCATTAAAAATATACACATACCGTTGGTATCGATGCAGTTTGGTGGCGTGGAAAATGATTTCTCTATTTCAGCTGTATATAAGGTCCAATTTGCTTCATTCATAGACCATCTATATAATGTGGACGTAATTGCATCATCATTGTGATAATAGTTATTGAGCGTAATGATCTGATCCATACGTATCCTGACTAACAGACCAACCAAGTGTAGGACATATCTAAGATGAAGCAATTTGATCGACTGCAGATTTAGCCTAGCCGGGAGGGGAAATCCTTGTGGCAGATCCATCGTTTATAACAATCAAGTTTGAAAAATGATCTAAAGCATCCTACAAAACTGTGCCATCATGTGAGCATGCAGGTGAGCTCCACATGCCGTGATGGGCATTAAAATCGCCTCCCATTATGCAATCATGTTTTATTTGGCTAAATAAATTTATGTAGTCTTGAGATTTCGTTTTAATATCGGAGGGTTTATATAGAGATACTATAGACAGTTTTTAGTTCCCAAGAATGATATTGATTCCACAAACTTTAATTTTTGGATTAAAATTATGATTAAATTGAATGAATTCGTATATAATTTTATGAGAAATGAAAATTGCTACTCCCCCATAACCTTTAACTCTATTAATCGCAATGACGTTAAAGTTATTAAACTTAATGTTGTCAGTAGGCTTATACCATGTTTCAGAAATAATTGCAATATCAAACTTTTCCTCCATTAAAATTTGGTAAAAAAAATTTTTGTAAGCTTTAAGAGCTCTAGCATTCTACTGAATAATTTTAAGATTTTTTTTAAAGGACATCTTTGAGTTTTTTTTTTGGTTTTAAGGTTTTAAATATAGTATCAACAATGTTTTTAATTTTATTTTCAAACTCTATCTCTTCAAAATTTAAACTACTATTTGATAATGGATTCTATGAAAATTGGTGAAAAAAACTTGTTAACATGGTAATTAATTTATGTTTAAGTGTTGAAAAATCATTTCCGGCTCATTTTCAAACTGGAAGACCGGTCCTGCACAAAAGCTAGTATTATATTCTCGTCTAATGGGTGGGAAATTGGGAGAAGAATAACTAGTTTTTCTTTTTTCTGACAAGGATTTAGGAAAAGATGGTTGATCATGTGTTTACCTAAAGTTCGATTAAGAAGAAGTATTAGGGACAGGATGTTGTGCTGTAGATGTTTTTAAAGTGGGAAATTCTAAATCCGAATGAATTAATGGAGCAAATTTATTTTTTTGTATTAGGCTAGAATAGGCCGGATTGTTAATAGTTTTTTCAGCTTCTTTGAATGATATATTCAAATTAGACATAGCTTTTTTGATTCTAGTTTGCTTTTTAAATTCAGGACACTCCTTATAAGTACAATTGTGACTATTATTTTTGCAATAAACACAAAAAATTCATAAACACACAGATTCATTTTCTGACCCACAATTTCTACACCTTTTCTTTCCCCTACACTGTGAGCCGGAATGGCCATATCGGAGACAACGAAAACATTGCATAACTAAATTAATATAAGTTTATACAAAGCGTGTAACTTGATTAATATAAATAAATTGATGAATACGTTTTCGTTCAAACGTAACAATGATCATTTGACGAGGAACACGTTTCATATTGTTGTATTTTTGGACAACTCTAATCATGCGTTTTACTTTTTTAATAAGTACACTAGAATTAATCCTTTATAGGAGAGCCTCCTCGCTGTAGGAAGTATCTACAGAGGGGACTAATTCGCGTTTTTCTATAAGATGGACCGGAATATATGCAAGTAAATTATTCTTTTCAAAGAATGGATCTTTAACTAACTTATTGGCAATAGTGCCCGAATTTAGTTCGAGATTTATACGATTGCAACCAACCGTACTAATTTCAATAATATTTTTATCATATTCTTTTAGATTTATTAACTTTTCACCCAATTTCATTAGATGCAATCTCCCAATATTTAATTCTAAATGTTTAACAAAAACAAGAAATCGTCCCAAATCGTTAGGTTTAAATTTATTTGTTAATTGATTTAATAAACGTTGTTTATCATAATACGAGTTTTTGTCGGATTCCAAGTTTTTGTCGAGTGTATCGGTACTAGATAATTCATTTAATTGATTAATATTTTTATTGCTTATACATGAACTCATATTAGTATCTTCATGTACAATGATATCCTCAACAAGAACATTGACTCGATTATTTTTATTAACATTACCATTCGGCGGCTACTTGACGCTGGTGGATGAACTGTTTTCCCCGGACATCGGGGCAGAAATATTCAAAAAATCAAAATTTACTTACAGTAGTTTTCCTTTTAAACACAAACCTAATATATGTATAACTAATAATGTGAACCAAATAACCTACAAACACCGATGTCACTTAGTATAGCGTATGATAGCACGTCTTTACTAGCCAAACTTTATCATTTATTATTGTTACGATTTTAAATGTTATGGCGTATAGAACTGTAAATATTTTATGAATAATTCTTTTGTATTGATTCTCGTAATTTCTAGGTCAAAAATCTACCTGACATCATTTGGGTCCACTTCGCCAAACAAACAACAATCGAATTTTCTGGGGACGAGCCGATAAAGAACATACCAGTTTTGAGACCGGTTGCCGCTGAGTCTACGTCGAGAACAGCATCGTATTTTCTACAAAATTCTGTTTACCGGCTGGTTCCATATAAATAACGGAAGACTTTCATTGAGGAGTTAGTCATAAGAAGATCGGGAAACGCGATTTAATTGTAACGAAACGTAACATAAATAGTTGTAAAGTTAATTAATAAATTAGTAATTCGTTATCGTGAGTTTTAATAAATTAGAATATAGACAATAAATTAGAATAAAGACAAATAAATTAGAACTATATAAATATACTACAGTGGTGTACAGGAGTGAATATTTAAATAAAAAAGCGGGATTTTAAATAAATTGGTGAACATGGCTACGATTTACGAGCTCACAGTTACGGATTTAAGAAGACATCTTGAAGACAGAGAATTAGCTTTTACCGGAAAAAGGGCTGAGTTAGTTCAACGACTAAAGAACGCTTTAGAAGAAGGTTTGGATCCGGAATCTCATATATTTAAAGACAAGCATGTTGCTGTTGTCATCTCGTCGATTTCGAAATTAGAGAATAAGGTTTCTGAAGATATTTCGAAAGTTTCTTCAGATGTAGCCAAAGTCTCTGGTAATGTAGCCAAGGTTTCCTGTGATATCGCTTCTTTAGAAAGCAAAGTTTCTAACGAGATTTCTTCTCTGGAAAGCAAGGTTTCTGCTAACATCTCTAAAGTCACCTCTGAGATGTTTGCCCTCGACGATACAATGTCTTCGTTAAAGAACCAAGTTGCTGCCGATATGTTGTCCTTCGAAGAGAAGATAAAAGAGATGGAAAGGAAGATGGAATAAACAGGGACAACAGAGAGAGAAAACAATCCAATTATAGCCGAGACAAAAGAAGACGAGACGAAATGTAAGTTGGAAACACGCTCGAAATTTGAAGGAAGTGGAGGTTCTGTTCATGTAACAGTCCCAACTTTCGACGGAAAATCATCATGGAACAACTACATGAAACAGTTCGAATCAGCTGCAAGAGCGAATGGATGGTCTGAAAAAGAAAAGGCTATAAACCTGACTATCGCTCTTCGAGGTGATGCCTTAGATGTGCTCCAGACCATAGCCGTAGAGGAGACAGATGATTTCGAATAACTCAAGAAGAGAACTCAAGAAGATATGCGATATGGCCACGAACATTTGGAGCATGTATATCAGTCGCAGCTTAAAAATCGAAGACAAAAGAAAGATGAGGCTCTTCAAGAATATGAGGTAGATATTGCCAGATTAGTGCGATATGCTTATCCAACAGCTCCCGAAGACATGATGGAAAAGTTGGCCGTTCAAACGTTTATTGATGGTCTTCGTGATCATGAAATGCAGAGAACACTACGATTAGCTCGTCATAAGACGCTGATGGATGTCTTATCTGCCGCCCTCGAATACGAGTCAGCTACGCAGGCCTCTGGCGGGTATAGCAAAGGTAGGACTGTAAAAGAGGAAGGTGATGAAGATAAAATTGACCAGCTCGTTAATATGATGAAAAGCATAACATATAAGAAAACGAAGACATAAGATGCTGAAATTGTGGCGAAATAGGACAAGTCCGAAGTTCCTGTAAGCATCCTAGGTACGACGCAAATCAAGAAACTCACCGTCAGGAAAACTAGAACGGGTCGGCCTTAGGAGGGCAGCTTCGACCCAAAACTTTTCCAAAGACCCTCTTATACTAATAGCTTCTTTGAAATGTCGTGAAGATAGTGTATATGTAGATGGAGAAATAAATGGTAAAAAGGATACGTTGTTGGTGAATACCGGAGCGACCAGAAGCATTTTACACCCGACAGTTAAAAACAGCCGAAAGAAACTGTTACCAACGAGGTTGCGACTTCGAACCGCCACAGGTGAAAATGCCAACATTCATGGAGAAATCCATACAATTAGGAATTGGAGCAGAAAAGTTCGTCCATACTGTTATAGTTGCTGACATCGAAGAGGATGTTATATTAGGAATAGACGTAATGAATACGCATGGATTCCAATTGGATTTTAAGAATAAGGTAATCAAAGTTGGTAAGGAGGAGGTATTTCTCCATCCACATGATGACAACACTATGCAAGCAGCCGTTAAAGAAAATACAGTCGAGCCTGCGAGAAGTGAAACGAACATAGTAGCGCGGCTACAGGGAATTGTGGACGAAGGGACACCTGTTATGATGGAGCCTTGGAACCATGACGACGAAGTTGGCCGTCGAATCATAATTGGAAAGGAATTGGTGACTTCGGCTAAAGAAATACCTGTGAGACTTATCAATGTCAATGACTATCCAGTCACCATCAAGAAAGAGAAAAAAGTAGAAACTTGCGTACCTGTGACATCCATAATCCGTCAGACGACAACGTCTGATAATTCCAACGACAAATTTGACCAAATGGTTGCCGTTGCTGGATAGTCTCTGAATCAGAATAAGAAAAGGAAATTAAGGGAATTTCTTCGGCCGTATCGTGATATTTTCGTACCAAAAGGAGGAAAGACGGGAAGAACTACCGTTGTTAAGCATAAAATTGATACTGGTAATGCTAAGCCAATTCGTCAAACACGATTACCTCAAGCGAAAAGAGAGGAAGCTGAAACGATTGTTCAGGAAATAAAGAAAGACGGGGTGATAGAACCTTCTACGAGCCCATGGGTCTCTCGAGTGGTCCTGGTTAAGAAGAAAGACGGAACAACGAGGTTCTGTGTGGATTACCGTTTGCTGAACAACGTTACCAAGAAAGATAGTTATCCTCTGCCTCGGATCGATGACACATTGGACACATTGGCTGGAAGTAAATTATTTTCTACTTTGGATTTGAAGTCTGGATACTGGCAGGTAGAAATGGACCCGGTAGATAAAGAAAAGACAGCCTTCACCACAGGATCGGGATTATGGCAATTCAACGTTATGCCATTTGGACTCTGTAATGCTCCTACGACATTTGAGAGGCTTATGGAAAATGTGTTGAGAGGTTTATCTTGGAAAACATGCCTCGTTTATCTGGATGATATAATCCTCTTGGGGGAGACATTTGAAGATCATTTAAGGAATTTAGAAAACGTTTTTAATCGACTTAAAGCTGCCCAATTGATGTTAAACCCCAAGAAGTGCCAGCTATTTCAAGGTAAAGTCAATTATCTGGGTCATATAGTCAGTAAAGAAGGAGTGGCCGTGGATAAAGGAAAAATCGATTCTATTAAGGAATGGCCAAAACCAACTGACAAACATCAAGTGAGAAGTTTTCTTGGACTATGTACTTATTACCGGAGGTTTATTAAGAAGTTTGCAGATATCGCTAAACCATTAACGCGACTTACAGAGGAAGCAAGAGAATACCGCTGGGATGTAGACTGCCAAAACGCCTTTGAGACCTTAACAAAGCATTTAATCACAGCACCAATTTTAGGGTATCCACTGCCAGAAGGAGAGTTCATCTTAGATACAGATGCAAGTAATGTGGGAATTGGAGGAGTGCTGTCTCAGATTCAAGGAGGACAGGAAAGAGTCTTTGGATATTTTAGTAAAGTTCTCTCAAAACCTGAGCGGAATTATTGCGTCACGAGAAGAGAACTTCTAGCAGTAGTAAAATCAGTAGAGCACTTTTATTAATACCTCTATGGAAGGAAGTTTTTAATCCAAACCGACCATGCCGCCCTTAAGTGGTTGATGCAGTTTAAGAATCCAGAGGGTCAGATAGCCAGGTGGATCGAGCGACTCCAAGAATACGATTTCAAGATTGAGCACCGGGCCGGAGTTAGCCACCGAAACGCTGATTCTCTTTCCAGAAGGCCATGCCCAGCAGACGGTGGTCACGACGACTGACGCTACCAGATCAGGAAGAACAAGAGAGATCCGTTATACAGAAAATCCGAAAATGGAAACAGGAAAACCGTCGACCACCTTGGCAAGAAATATCGAATCTAGGCTCAGTTGTTAAGATGTATTGGGCCCAGTGGGACTCATTTATCATGGAAGATGGCTTGCTCAAACGACTCCTGGAAAATGATGACGGTTCAGAGAAGAGAAGACAGTTGGTGATTCCAAAGAGCAGAATAGCCGAAGTACTTCGTCAGTTACACGACAGTCCATCAGGAGGGCATTTTGGTGTGAAGAAGACCCTTCAGCGAATTCGGGAACGGTTTTATTGGATGAACAGTTCCGACGATGTAAAAGACTGGTGTAAGAAATGTACTATTTATGCTACGAGTAACGGGCCTTATCGAAAAAGGAGAGCTCCTATGAGACAATATAATGTTGGAAGCCCGTTTGAAAGAATAGCTTTGAACATCGCTGGGCCATTTCCAGAAAGTGATAATGGAGGCAAGTACATGTTGGTAGTAATGGATTACTTTACTAAGTGGGTCGAGATTTACGCACTTCCAGACCAGAAGGTGGCCACCGTTGCAGATAAGTTAATCCAAGAATATATCAGCCGATTTGAAGTGCCTTTGGAGATCCATAGTGACCAAGGCAGGAACTTCGAAAGCGATCTATTCCAAGAGATATGTGATAGACTAGGTATGAAGAAAACAAGGACTACGGCTTATCATCCGCAATCGGATGGTATGGTAGAACGAATGAATAGGACAGTTGGCAAGTATTTGCCAAAGATAGTGTCCGATCATCAGCGAGACTGGGACCAATATCTTCCGTTTTCCACAATGGCCTACAGATCTGCTGTTAATGAATCAACAGGCCAGACACCAGCCAGAGTCCTATTCGGACGCGAGATGCGACTACCTTGTGATCTAGAGTTTGGGTGTCGACCTGGACCCGAATTATAAAGAAGAATGGACGATGTACACGAATTGGTCCGTTCCCATCTCCAGGTCGCTAGTGACCGAATGAAGAAACGGTACGATACGCAAAAGGGGTATTTTAAGAAGAACCACAAAGTCTGGCTTTATAACCCGAAAAAGCGAAAAGGTTGTTCTCCCAAATTGCAGCAGTTTTGGGAAGGTCCATACCTCATTATGGAGAAGATCAATGATGTTATTTACCGAATAAGCAAGATTACGAGAGAAAAGCCGATGATAGTACACTATAACCGGCTGGCGTCTTTCGAGGGTGACCACGACGTAGATGAAGAAGTGGAAGTAAAGCAAGTCCAAGATGTGTCTGACCTCACGTTTGAGGAATTCATGGGTGCCTATATAGGTACCGGTAAAGCAAGACATGGTGTTACCACTGAAGAAAGGCAAGATCTACTCACGCTTCCCGATGACTACTCACTGGCCCTTACCATCCCGGCCAGTATCAAAGACGCACCAGGCTTGGCATCCGTCTTTCGAAGGAAGTTCGGTCGAGTTGCAGAACTTCAATGCCAAGTGCCAGCTTCCGGTAAAGCCTTGAAACTCCAAGATGCATCACGTTACCTTTTCTACCGGTAACAAAAGACACTGCCCGTGACCAACCTACCTACCGAGATGTATGTGAAGCTTTACTTCAGTTGAGAGAGCAAGTACTAGAGTCCGATGTGCAAAAGTTAGCCATGCCAAAGTTGGACTGCCGCCAATTAGATTGGAGGGTTATACGAAACATGGTGGAGGAGATCTTTAAAGACACCGAAGTCCAGGTGTTAGTCTGTTGCAATCCGCATAGTTACTGGTACGAAGAGAAAACCGTCCCTTGTCATTTCTATACAACTGTAAGTTGTAAAAGAGGGTCTAGTTGCCGATATCAGCATGTCGTTCCAGTTCAAGTCGCGAAAAGCTTCCAGGAGGAACCATCTTCTAAGAGGGGGGCAATGTTACGATTTTAAATGTTATGGCGTATAGAACTGTAAACATTTTATGACTAATTCTTTTGTATTGATTCTCGTATTTTCTACAAAATTCTGTTTACCGGCTGGTTCCATATAAATAACGAAAGACTTTCATTGAGGAGTTAGTCATACGAAGATCGGGAAACGCGATTTAATTGTAACGAAACGTAACATAAATAATTGTAAAGTTAATTAATAAATTAGTAATTAGTTATCGTGAGTTTTAATAAATTAGAATATAGACAATAAATTAGAATAAAGACAAATAAATTAGAACTATATAAATATACTATCGTATCAACCAAAAACTATGCTTTAAATCAATTTTAGAGAATATGTGTTCCTGTAATTCTTCCAAATATGGCCTCGATGTTTAGAGGTGATTCATATTGTGATACCGTGTGCTGGTTGATATTTCTAACATCTAAACATAGTCTCAATTCTCCACTGCTTTTCTTTACTATTACAATTGGATTAATATACGGTGAATCACATCGTTCAATTATTTGATCTTCCAACATTTTATTAATTTCTTCTTTCACCTGTTGTCGATATTTATATGAGATCGTGTAAGTCTTTGATCGAAAGTTTCCCAAGTTTTTTACCTTAAATGAAGGTTCGTACTTTTTTGCCACTCTGTTTTCCTGATTTATTAAAGTTTCGTGTTTTTTTAACATCAGACGCACCTCATTTTCTTTTTCTTCTCCACATATCAATTTTCTTTCTTTTTTTTCAGATTCTTGACACATATTTATCATACATTCTTTCTCCCCTTTTTATCAATCTCTTCCTTAAATACCACTGTTTCAATCATATCGTTTTCATTTTCCTTTGTTGACACTATTTCTTCGTCTTCTTCGGATTCCCGGTATTGACTTCCTTTATCCTTTTCTTAAGTTTTCTTTCTTTTCTTCTTTGTACTTGCTTCGTTGCCAAATTCATTTCCACTGTTTGTTCTTTTTCCGAATTGTCAATTTTCTGTTTCCCATGTTCATTTTTTTGTTCTCCTTCTTTTTCTTCTGTAAGTTTTATCGTACTATTTTTGAAATCTATGACTACATATTTTTCTGCCAGTTCGTCCACTCCTACAATCATGTCATGCGACATGTTTGGCATTATTACACATTGTAGTGCATACATTTTCTCATCCAATCGTACCCTTACTCGTATTCCTTCATTTATCGTTGCCAATGTCAGTTTATTTGCACCCACCAAATTTACACTTGGTATTTTGTGGATTAAATTTGTCAAACTCACTTCTATTAATTTTCTGTTAACCAATGTTATTTCTGAACCGGTGTCTACCAAAATTTTGATTGGTCTATTTTTGATGAAACCATCTACAAATTTTAAATTATCTCCTCTTCTTTCCTCAATATCCTGCTAATTTAATAAATTCCTTCGGGTGTCAAAAAATTCCTGCCTGGTTTTTTGGTTTTAGTGGGTGCTTTCGTGAAAAACCGACTGTTGTTCTCCCGTATTCCTTCTTTCATCGCTGTTTCTTTCATTCTAATTTTCTTTTATTTGTGTATGATTTACATCTTTTCTATTTTCTTCTGGTCTGCCATATCCGTTCTGGTTTCCACGATATTCCTGTTCATTTCGTCTATTGTAATTTCTGTTTTCGGGATATGCGCATGTGTTATTTCGGTTGTGATTTTCTCGATATCTGCCCTCATTCCATGGCCAATTTCTGAAATCATCATTTGCTCTTCTGTTTTCCCTATTTTCGTTTTCCCTCCTGGGAATAAATTCTCGTCTAGTGTAATCCCTTCTAAAATTTTGTCCTCTCTCTCTGTATTCCTGAGTTTCTCGGTGTTTGTAATTTTCTTGTGACCTTCTTGCTTTTCTTTCCTACATCCGATTTGCCCTTATTTGTAGGAATTGGCAGAAACTATCGAAGTCTTTGTAGGTTTGTAGATTGATTTGATCTTCAATTGTGATATCAAAGTGTCTTGCAATAGACTCTACTAATTGCTTGGATAAATAATTGTATTTCAGATGTTTTGCGTTATTTTACATTTGCGATGCGTATATTTTTTCTGCTATACCCATCCTCTGATGGTATTTCCCATTTTGCAACTCGTTATTTATCTGTAATTGCTCTGCCTTTCCCTTGTTTCCCCGGAATTTTGTTCCTTCTTGATTTCCTCCATTTTTCTTTCTATTTTTCGCAAGTCTTCTTGTAACGCGTTTTTAAATTTTGTTTCTAATTTTTCTAATTCCTTTTTCTAGACAATCTTGATTTTATTCATCTTGTTTTCTTGTTCTCCCATTTTATTTTAGTTTCATTAATCTCTGTCTCTTGTTTTGCATTCTTTATACTTTATACGTTTTACAGGTTGGGGACCATTTTTTATGATTGTTTATCTTGACTTTAATTTTACTTTATTGAGCCAATCAAAAAATATAACTTAATCGTTATCAAATGTAAAATAAAACTCCTTATATTACCTGTGTTCGATGGATTCAAAGATTTTCTAGTGGTCCTTTATCGGGATAGAGAAGAAGGATAATAATAAACGAGAATAGCATATTACAAAAAATTAAGTATTCTTTATTTTATATGAGAAAGAATGAAACAATTATCAAATTCTGCCGTTATCTTATCAATCAGCATACAAGAAATTAAATAAAATTTTTATAAGAGTAAGATTTTAAATCTACATACATTTATATTAAGTGAAAACCAATTTTGCTTAAACTTTCCTTTACTTGAAATAAAAAAAAACAACAAAACTTTAAACTTTTGATTAGTCTAAAAAAACTCAGTTCTTTAAATTTGAATGGTAATGATCATGATGTCAACACAGATCCTTCACAGATACCAATTTTAATTGTACAAAACACACACAGCTTTTTTCCTTATTGAATTGTATGTTGGAACATATCCAGAAAAGTCCAGTCTGCTCAACGATGTGATCTCTCCTCATTGGCACCTCGGCTCCTTCCTAACGTCTCTGCAAGCCTTCTGCAGACTACCCGAAAACACCTGATTCACTTCTCCAAAAACTCAGCTACTTATTTATGACACAAGGACCTCCTTTCGTCAACTTGATGTCGTAAAAACTACTTTCACATAGACTTCACAAAATGCCCACGGTAGATACACGGACCTCTTCTAATCTACTTAATATCTCCTTCTGCAAAACTATTTAATTCTTGTCACAATGCTGGTATCCAAACTCATGAACCACATCCTATCTTTAAACAAACGACTGTTTCCTTCGATGGCCAAATTACAACTGCCCCGCTCCCGGTCTCCTAATTAGGCTAACCCCATTACTATTCAAAAACGACTATCCAATCAAAAAGTCCAAATCTTGTTTACTACTGTTAATGTTTATTCTACAAATTGTGTGTATCATGTGGTAAAACAAAATTATTGTTTCAGAGAAAGAATAAAAAAAATTGATTTTTTTGTCCTCAATTTGTTAATAGACAATCTGTACCTGTTTCCAAAGATTAGAATAAGGTCATTTAATACACAAACAATGACAAGATTAACTTACAGGTAAAATGTCTTATAATTCTATACAAAAGGGGTTTTTAGATAATTTTGTTGGACACGGATTTCTATTCATATCTACACTAAATCTTATGTTAAATTACTATATTTTGTTTATAATGATATCTTAAAATTTTATTCCGATGGATCTTTTTATTTATTTTTTTCTTTGGTTTATAAAGAAGGAGTATGACAATATATAATATGTATATTACTCCAGATACCAGATATATACCAGATATATACCAGAACTCCGCCTCTGGTAGATACTGGGTGGATTGAGTAGCTCAGTAAATGCCAGTGCCGGTCTCAAGCCCGGATGAAGGAGGAGGGTTACAGCGGTAGGTTAGCTCCCCGCCCTGCGTAAAAGAAATATTGCTAAAAATCCCAAAGAACAGCCTCGGAACTCGGATGGCTTCAACGGAAAACGACATAGGCAAAGAAAAAGGCTAACGAATTTTGGATGTTGGAACATACAAGGACTGAATACAAAAGAAGACCAAGTATTTAAGGAACTCAGTACATACCGAATTGACATCGCAGTACTCAGCGAAACAAAAAAGAAAGGACAGGGGAACCACTACAAAGACGATTATATATACTTCTGGAGCGGAGTAGAAAAATCAAAAAGAGCCAAAGCTGGAGTAGCGGTCGTGATAAGAAAAAACATGGAAAAATGTATTACCAACTGGAACCCGATAGACGAAAGAATTATAACAGTAGACCTTACAACAAAGGGGAGAGACATAAAAATAATTGGCATCTATGCATCCACGGACGACTCAGATACAAACTCTAAAGACATGTTCTTCGACAAACTCTCAGAAGAGTTAAATAAAATAAAAAAAGGCAAAAAATAGTCCTGCTAGGGGACCTGAACGGAAGAGTAGGTAAAGCTCTTGACAACAAAATAATTGGACAACACGGAGAAGATGTAGTAAATGAGAACGGAACAAGATGGTTAGAGGTATGCGAACAACATTCGTTAAAAATACTGAATGGATTTTACAAACATAGAGACATAAATAAATATACATGGACTCAAAAGACAAGAAAACTGCAGTCAATTATAGACTATATAGTAGTTAAACAAGAGACATCTTTAAGACCCTACGATGTAAAAGTTTGGAGAGGGGCAGAATGTGGATCGGATCACCTACTAGTAAAGGCACCCGTTAAAATAAGATATATTAAACAAAATAAATCCCAAGAACAGACAAACAAAGAATCCACATGGCTCTATAACATAGACAGCTTAAAAAATGAGTCCACAAGTTTTCTTTATAAAATACGTTTGGCACAAAAATTAGACGAAGAAATAAACGGAACAGCGGAAGAAATGTATGAGACTTTGAAAATCAAAATTCATGAAGCAGCATTAGAAGCTCTAGGTACGAAAGAAAAAGTAAAACGTAGAAATTGTTGGTGGACAGAAGGTTTATTAGAACTGGTAGAAGAAAAGAAAAAACTGTATCTCAAATGGTTAGCGACAAAAGATGAGGAAGACGGAAATAACTATAACAGATACAAATATATAGTAAAAAAGGAAATTAAAAAAACAAAAAACATAACCTGGGACAACAAGTGTGCAGAAATAAGCTCAATGGTAGGAGGATCTAGGTCCAGACAAGCTTGGAAAACTATCAACAGTCTTAAAAAAAATACAAACAAAACAAAAAAAATAAACCCCATAGACATAGAAAGATGGAAAAATTATTATGAAAATCTATTAAATGAACAACGTACACAGTTTCTAGACACACAGATAGATAGAGTTGAAACGAAGTTAAATGAAGTGGCGATGATTACCGTAGAAGAAATAAAAAACGCATTACAAAAAATGAAAAATAATAAAGCTCCTGGACCGGGTGATTTACCTATCGAGTTATTCAAACATGCCACTGCAATAACATTAGAATTACTTTGTAAAATGTTTAACAAGTGCCTACAAGGAGAAAGTATCCCAAGAGATTGGAAAGTCTCGTACATAAACTCCATCTACAAAAAGGGAAACAGGAATGACTGCAGTAATTACCGAGGTATCAGCATTACATCATCCACTGGCAAACTGTATGAAAGAGTTCTGAAAGAGAGAATAGAAAAAGAAGCCACAGAGATCGAAGAACAAAGTGGATTCCGACCAGGGAGATCTTGTGTCGACAATGTATTTACTCTCAAACACCTAACGGAAAAGAGATTAGCAAGAGGACTAGAACTTCATGCCACTTTTATAGATCTCCGTAAAGCGTTTGACTCCGTACCACTGCAGAGACTATGGACAACATTGGAAAACGCTGGTATAAATGCAGTATATATAAATGCCGTGAAAAAGCTATATCAAGATAACCAAGCTTATATTAAGGTTGGAAACCAAATTTCTAAGGGTTTCACCCAAACAAAGGGTGTCAAACAGGGCTCTTGCCTCTCCCCAACCCTATTTAAAATATATCTTGGTAATGCTTTAAAACATTGGATGAGAAAATGCAGCCCAATGGGCATATGGGTAAATGACACTCCTATATACACAATCCTCTTCGCAGACGACCAGGTAGCTCTTGCCGAGGACCTACAAGATATGACGTACATGATAAACAAACTAATAGACGAATTCAAAAAATTGGGATTAGAGGTTAATACCGAAAAGACACAATACATGAATATAGGAGGCATCGGTCAAGACATGGAAACAGAAAGCGGATTAATTAAAAACGTTGATCAGTACGAATATCTCGGAGTTACACTAAGCGAAGACGGGAGAGACGACAAAGATATAACAAGAAAAATAGGAAAAGGAAAAAACATGATAAAAACACTACATCCGATCCTGTGGAATAAAACTTTAACTAAGAAAACAAAGAAAAATATATATCAGGCTATGATTCAGCCGGTGCTGACGTATGGGTCAGAAGTGTGGGTCTTTAACAATAATATGTCACAAAAACTCCTCTCAACGGAAATGATGTACTGGAGAAGATGTTCCGGGTTAACTTTGTTTGACCACATAAGAAATGAAAACATAAGAGAGAGAATGAAAGTAAAGAACACAATAATGGATACGATAGCCGAAAAACAATTAAAATGGTATGGACACCTGAAACGGATGAACGAAGAAAAGATACCACGAAAGGTTTGGAACTGGAGACCTACATAGAGAAATAAACGGGGAAGGCCAAGAAAGAAATGGATATCCAATATTCATATAGAAATGGAAAATAGAGGTCTTCAAGAAGGAGACTGGGCCGATAAGAAATTATGGCGATTGGGATGCGAGAAGCGACAAAATTAAAGTTGCAAACACTCGCTATATATATATATATATATATATATATATATATATATATATATATATATATATATATATATATATATATATATATATCTAAAGGTAATGCTTAAAAAATATGCAAATTATATAAAATTATGAAAATATCTACAGTTCTCTAATGATGAATAAATATTATGAATTATGCAATATTGATAGAGCATATTATGTAAATTATGTTTTAAATGCTATAAGAAGCTGCATTTGCTCTAAATAAATTATACAAAATGAACAAACCTATTAGACTTAATAGAAATTTAATGATTATCCTTAACGTACCTACCTTACTGTTTTATTGTTTAAAATATTTTCTTAGTCCCTTAGGAGCTGTGTTGAATGGTAGTCATGGACAAATATAATATTCAGATGATGACTCAAAAAGGTATAGTTAAATTCATATTAATATATTGATAATTTTTTTTATTCTTATGTTTTAGATGATACTTTATTACTTCTAATATATTTTTCATGTATTAATATTACGAATAAACCTTGGTTTCGGTGGATCTCAAAAATTTCTATTCTGTGTCACATAATAATAATAATTGTTTCGTTACTAGTATTAGATGGAAAGTCGAGTTCATTATTAACAGCCGTAACATTTCCTGTAAGTAGAAGTATTGACTTTTTGTAACTTTACAAAATTGTAACAAGAATACAAACAATATTGTTAATTTTAGATGAAAAAAAAATTCAACGTAGATATAGTCGAACAAATAAAAATTTTACACATTTATTATGAGTATTGGTTGTACAAATAATAATCTACTTAGAATATTTTATTAGACGCTAATAGCACAGAATAATAAGCAATCAGAACGCCCACTCTCCTTGGAAAATTAACTACGCGCATCTCGTTCGCATAGACGTTCCGCCATATTTTAAAGGGAACCAGTGTTGTTTAATAAAAACTTATGTGGTGTGCATAGAAAATTTAACCGGGTTGAATTGACTTATGGCAATCTTATACAATTATTTAAATATTGTTAAATATAATAACATAAATATAATATAATTAAACATAAATATAAACAATTACATAACCTCACAAATCATATGCCTGTGTTATGTGTTTTCTTCTAAAACATGGCGCGCGTGCTGAAAAACTTCAAAGACGGCATCTGAGAGTGGGCATTCTGATTGTTTATTATTATGTGCTAATAGTAAGAGTACTTGTCGGCAAAACAGTTTATGATAGATACTCTCTCCAAACTTTGAGTATCACTTCGTTAAGCCTAGTCTGACCGGTTTCCCTCTGTGACTTTTTTTTTTTGTTTTGGATCGTGTTTAATTTTTCTTAAGGATACTGACTTTACCACTTACCAAAAATGTATAGAAATATCTAATCTTTTTACTTAAATAGTTTAAAAAATTATAAGAGAGCTTAAAACATAGAAATTAGAAAATAAATTTGTCTGAAGATAAATATAGGTCCAGTACATCGTGAGCATTCACAGTAAACAGACGATCCTTAAAATCATATTAAGCGGCAGATAAGTTTTTGCGGTGATTAAAAATCAATATTTATATTTATAATTTAAATTTTGTGTAAATATATCGGTTAAATATTTGGAATTTTTGTGAAAATAAGTGATTTACCTCCCCTAATGGGGGAGGAAAATAACAATAAGACGCAAATGTGCGATTTAAGTGTTGCGACAAGTTCTCCAGAACATGACATGGAAATTGCTGCAAGTTTCGGTGATAAAACTGACAAAACAAGGGAAGTAAAACTTTATAACATTTCTTCTAATAATTATGATTTTCATAGCTGTTGCGTATATATCGAGAATTTAAATAATCAGAACATTTCTCGTTTACATCCAATGATTGTGGGGGAAATTTTGCATCAAAAACTTAAAATCAAAAACCTAAAGGAAATTAAATCTATAGGAAAAAATAGAGTTAAAGTTATTTTAAAATCAATTTTGGATGCAAATAATCTAGTAACACATAATAAGTTAAAGGATGAAAATTTAAAAGCCTATATCCCTAACCATCTCTTGGAAGTCAAGGGAATAATTCACGATGTAGATACGAGGTATGATACTGATTATTTAAAAAAACATATAGACTCTTCCGTTAAAATTACTGACATTAAAAGAATGCATAGAAAGGTAGATAAAGACGGTAAAACAGAATACGTCCCCAGACGAAATATTATAGTTACATTTGAAGGAAATGTTTTGCCAACTTATGTCGTAGTTAATTTTGTGTATTTGCCAGTAGAAAGATTTGTAGGCAGGGTGATACAGTGCTACACGTGTCTGAAATTTGGTCACATTTCTAAGCAATGCAAGGGCACACAAGAATTTTGTATACGATGTGCAGAAATTAAAAATGATAGTCACATATGCGACACTAAAAAAACTTTTTGTATACATTGTAAAAGTAAAGATCATATTTCGATCTCCAAAAGTTGTCCCGTTTATGAGGAACAAAAAAAAATTAAAAACATAATGCTAGATCAAAAAATCTCCTTTCTAGAAGCCAAAAGATATAAAGAATCATCTTTTTCCGGATTTGTTAGTAACAATAAATTTTCGATATTGTCAAATCTTGAAGAAAATTTTCCAAAACTACCTAACGTATCTGATGACATTACGGCATCTCATCCTACCATTCCAAGACCGTATATGAAAAAATCAACAAACCTTGCTCATCCTGGACCTAGTAAGATTAATACTGAACATTATGCACATAAAAAAAGGAAAGTGTCTACTCCTGTTTCACAATCCGCTACAGATTCTACCACCTTTCCTTTTAGATTTGGTCCGTTACAACCTCTACCACCTAATCCTAATAAACCTAATAGTTCAATAGCTGGTGAAAAAAACAAGATAGTTATTTCGTTAGTCAATTTTTTTCTGAATTTATAAAAAATGTCAGTTGAGGATGTAAAAACACTGGATACTAATTTGTTAGCTAAGGGTTTGTATACTGTTCTCGAGGATATTTTTAAAAGTACTTAAATTTATGGCCTTAAACACTAAACTTAAAATTATGCAATGGCACGCTAGATCAGCTGTTGCAAATAAAAACAGCCTACTCAATTTTCTTACTAAAGAAGATGTTGATATAGTTCTTTTAAGTGAAACCTGGTTAAAAAATAATGTTGTATATAATTTTAAAGGTTATAATATTGTTCGTCAAGATCGTGCAGACGGTTTTGCTGGTATCGCTATTTTGGTAAAAACGGGTATCCGTTTTGAAATATTAAAATTAAATAAAAACTTCAATAAAGAGCTGCTTGTCTGTGGTATTAAAATTAATTACGATAATACTCACTTGAGTTTCCTCTCTGTATATAGATGTCCAAAAACCAAAACCAGAATAGAAGATTGGACAAACTTATTTTTCCAAGTGAAGCACCCCTGCATTATTGGGGGTGATATGAATGCCCACAATGCGGTCTGGGGATCATCAAAAAATGACAATATTGGCGATCAAATTGTAGAGACCCTACAGGATCTTGATTTTATTGTGATGAATAACGGTCAACCTACTTGTCAAGGAAATCCAGGACATTCAGATTCTATGATTGATATTACGGTTTGTTCCCCTTCCATTTTTGCTAAGACATTTTGGACTGTAGATTCTGATACACTTGGATCAAATCACTTTGTTGTTAAAATAGAACTCGAATACTCAAGAGCTATTAATGAGACCATATACCCCAAAAGTAAATGGAATATTAAGAAAGACAATTGGGATATGTACGCTGAAATAATCGAGAATATGTTAAATGAAAGTGGACCTTTATCCCCAAATGCTGAAGAAAAATATAATATTTTATTAGACTGTATTAATAAAGCTGTACAATGTATTTGCCAATATAAACCCTTTAAGTGTAAAAAACGGACTCCTTCACCGTGGTGGGATGCAGAATGTGATCTAATTGTTGCAGAAAGGAAAAATGCATTAATAAAATACAAGCAAGATCCATCAGTTGAAAATTTTATTAAATGTAAACAAGCTAGTGCTCACGCTAAGAAATTATTGAAATCGAAAGCCAAACAAAGCTGGGTTGATCGGTGCTCAAAATTAAATCAACAAACGTCGCCTACCTCGATTTGGAATCAAGCGAAAAGGATGAACAGGAAAATGGTCAATGCTCCATTACCACTGGAAGATTCGTGGACAGAAGAGTTTTTGGACAAAATTGCACCACCATATGTGAACAATCACGAAGATTTGATGTTATTCAATCCGAATCATAGTCATTTTCTCTTAAAACCATTTACAATGCTAGAATTGGACTGTGCCTTAGTGATCGTCCCAACACTTCTCCTGGTTATGATGAAATCAAATATGTTATGCTATTGAATTTACCAAATAATGCAAAAGAGTTACTTCTAAATATTTTTAATCAGATAATTAGGGAAGGTTCTAACATTTCAGCCTTCAAACATATTATTGTCGTTCCTATACCCAAACCTGGGAAAAATCTAAAATTAGTTGAAGCTTACAGACCCATATCTTTATTATCTTGTGTACAAAGAACTCTAGAGTGGAAACAAGACCTCTAGGTGAACAATACGGATTTAGAAAAGGTTTTGGTACTTTGGATGCATTGGCTACCCTAGTTGTAGACATTCAAAACAATTATTCCCGAAACAATTACTTACCAGCATTATTTCTTGATATAGAAGGTGCTTATGACTATGTGTGTTTAATAGCACTTAAAGAAAAAATGACAAGAATATTTCAAATTCCAGCCCAATTTGCCGCTAGTATTGTTAATCTATACTCAAACAGATTAGTTTATTTAAGAAAAGAACAGATGCTCATAGGTCCCACAATCGTAAACAAAGGATTACCACAGGGTTCTGTATTGAGCCCTTTCCTGTTTAATATGTACGTAGCGGACTTGAACAATATTAAAATAAACAACATACCCTTCAACCTCATACAAAACGCAGATAATTTCTGCATTTACACAGAACACAAATAATATCAAACAGCAATTAAAAACTTGGATAGTATCTATCAGCTACTTCAAAAATGGCTCCATAAAAACAATTTTGAATTATCTTGCAATAAATCTCAGGTTTGCATTTTTACTAGACATTATAAACCTAACGATCAATAATTAAATTAGGAGAGCATCAATATCCACTAAAAAATAAGGTCAAATATTTAGAGATGACATTAGACAAACATTTGACTTGGAAGGATCATATTGAGGATATGTTAAACAAATGCAACAAGGGAATAATTTTCCTTAAATCGATTAATAAAACGTGGTGGGGTGCTGATGTAGATGTAAATTTCTTATTCTACAGAGCGTATATCCGCTCCATTTTTGATTACGGAAGCATATTTTATGGATCAGCCAGTAATGTATTGCTAAATAAAATTAACGTAATACACAATTCAGCTTTACGTACATGTTTAGGTGCTATGAAGTCCACACCAATTCAACCCTTGTATTTGGAAGCTTTGGAACCCCCTTTAAATATCAGACGAAACTTCCTGTCCGAAAAATTTCTGGAAAGATATATATATAAAAAATCAATCCTTATACACAAAGATCTTTACTTTGAATTGATATGATTTGTCTACTAAATACTGGGAAAAAAAGAAATCGCCTTTAGTCTGCGAAGCTCTGCAACATAATATGGAAGCATTAAAAGAAATAGATAAAGCTACGTATACACTTCAAAACATTTCATATGCAACATATTGTTCAAATACAGATATCATGGTACCAAAATATAGTGACAATATACACATAAACAGACGGATTATTCACTCAATATTATCAGAATTCAAAAACTCCGTCGTTATATATATACTGATGCTTCCAAATCATCAAACGGCACTGGATGCGCTTTTTTTGTCCCGTTGGAACGAATAGAACACACATTTAAGTTAAACTCCCAGACCTCTATTTTTACAGTGGAAGCTCTTGCAATATATGAGGCATTACTTTATGCAACAGAAAGTAGCTCGGATCATATAGTGATATTGTCAGATTCTTTATCAGTTTTGACCTCTATTGGGAAACCGGGATTGCCAAATACGTACAGTTGCCCTTATATTAACAAAATTAAGGATATCAAACAAAAGTTAGTAACAAGGGGCAAAAATGTGGTCTTTGTTTGAATTAAAGCACATATAGGTTTGGAAAATAATGAACATGTGGACCAATTAGCAAAGAAAAGTATTTTATCTGGTAGAGAAACTTCGTATAAAATCACGGCTTGCGACTTTTTGGCTTCCTTAAAATTAAGATTATACCAAAGGCGAGATAATATATGGAAGGAATATTCCATTGTTAACCCAAATAGATACACTTCTCTTCAAACAGATATTCCTAAAACTCCTTGGTATAAGTCTTTTAATGTACCTAGAAAATATGTTACCACGATTATTAGACTGAGATTTGGACATGCTTGTTACCCCAAACATTTATTTAAACTCAAGGTTTTAGATAATGATCGATGTGAATTTTGTACAGAAGAAGGAAACCTAGATCATATATTTTTCAGTTGCCCCAGAAATACTATAATTTCAGCAAGATTAATAAATACCTTACATAAATACAATATATTAGCCCCTTGGAACCTTCAGTACTTATTATCACTAGACTCGAGAGCAGTGTATGATTCCTTAGTTATGTTTTTAAAGGATAGTAAAATAACCATGTAAATAATTATGCATTAGTTAATAACGTAACCTTTGTTTCTAACCCAATTGTCAAATTCCCCTCTTACCATGGCCTAGTGTTGTATGTCTTAAAAAAAAATGCCTTGATGGGCCCCTAGGCGAGAAGAGAGTGACCCTGTTTACCTGTACTTTGTTTTGTATATTTATTAATATAAACTCAGACAACTATTTTTTTACCATGTTGAGTCTGGTTGAATGACTAAAAGTCTATGCCAAAAAAAAATATATATATATAGGTCATTTTAACGTGCATGACGACTCGACCATGTCTGAAAAACGACTGTGCCCAAATTAATAGTTAACAGGTTGACTGCGTTTCCAAAATATGTCAACCAAAGAACAGTGCGTTACCGATCCCCCCGGACCGATGGCTTGACGCGAACACGGTGCGTTACCGACCGTCGGGGGCCGGCAGTGACGTAATTAGTTTTTACATTTTTACAGTTTTATAATATAAATTATAAGAGTTAATTAAGATCAGTTAAAAACAGTAAAAACATTTTAAAACTTACCATTGTCATTCGTTTCCTGTTAAGAATATTTTAAAGTATCAAGGCAGCTTACTATTTTTTACAGATTAAGATTATAAGATTTAATATTTTATTAGTGTAAATGATATTTGAAAACAAAAAAACATGTAATATAAACAATATTTATGTCCTTAGTTATTAAAAAAAAACATACAGTTTCAGGAAAATCAAAGATTTTTAAGTAGTTATTAAAAAAAAACAATCAAGTTTCAGAAAAATAGATTATTTTTTATGAATGCTATTAAAGCAAGAAAAACACATTCCTGGTTGTTTAGGACATTTATTGCAGTAACTTGTTACTTTTGTCACCAAATTACTTGTCTGTTTGCTTGAATGTGTTTCTATTAATTTATGATAGCATCCATGTCTGATAGCATCCATGTCTTATCCTTTTCTTTCCAGGTCCTGACGGTTTAATAAAAGTATGTCGAACTCTTTTGGGGGTAATGGTGTTTTCGTGTGCAGCTCTAGTAACTACTGCGCCAATCTTCTTCTAAAATCCATTATAGATAGTGAAACAACTAATCTTGTTATAAATTATCCAGACAATTACAATAGATGTTCCAAGCAAAAATTCAAAGGCTATTTTACGGTACCATTTTAAACTTTTTCTTAAAACGGAATAATAAGAACTCATCTGATCACTAAAGTCTACTCCTTTTTTTGTTTGATTGTAATCAATAATTGCCTTTGGTTTCAATACAAACTCACATTGCCAGCTTCGCTTTCCTGTTGGTTCTAACGTAGTTGTATAAGTTGGATCAGTGCTTAACATCAGAACTGGTCATTTGTCCATCCATTTTATAATACGTAAGGAGTTGTTCTGTGTACCCCAAATTTCTCATATTTTCATTTTTTTAGGTACCGTTTCGGTAATACCTCTTCTGTTATACCTCAGGGTTCCACAATAAATTATTTGGTTTTTGAATATTGATTTGGCTGAAGGTAAACTCGAGTAATAATTGGAGGGCTCAGAAGTCAATCAGGTTAAGTCAATAAATATAAAATCTGAGAAAATTAACTTGTTTCAAAACTGGTTGTAATTAAATAACGACTCCCATATAAGTACTAATAATAATTTTTATTGAAATGTAACATACTAATAAACTTAAATATAAGAAAATTTAATAAAAATGAAAAGCGTTTTTCTTTTTTAATGCGTTTAAACAAGGAAAAAATGACTTAGGCTAAGTGTCCACTGAACTAAAAAATAAAACAACGGTAAAACAAAAATTAGTCTATGTAATTATCCGAATCTTCACTGTCGTTATTAGACTCAAGTTGGCCGATCATTGAAGTTGAAGATCGAGGATTAGCCTTTTCTGTGACTAGGAAATTTTCATAAAATTCGTGGTAGTGCGGTGGAATGTTAGGAAGCAAATCAACCATGTATTTTTTTTAAGTCTTTGACAGGTCTGCGATTTGAGTAGAGTTGCTCCTAAACAATATTAAAGAACTTAGGTGGTCTTGCCTTTCTGGACTTTTTTGCAATGTTTATCTCGTTAAATGAAATATCTTCTTGCAGTGTTTCTTTATAGAAAATAGATTCCGGTTTATTTTTGTAATATTAAAGCCATTTTATGCTAAACCAATTAACTTTTCTGCCTGTAGTATCGATTTTTCTATTAATGATGCTATTTTCCAACATTCTTATCATTTCAATTATTTAAAATGAATTAGTTTTTTTAGCAGTGGCAACTAAATTAATCCAGTCTTTAGGACCATAAATAAACACTTTTTTCTTTGCCTTTATCTCAATAATCCCAAAATTGCATCATTCGAAAAATAGCTATGACCTGAGGTGAGAAATTTATGGTCGATTAAAGTAGCTTTCATTTCAGGGTCTTGTACAAGTTTAAGCAGTGATAGACTTTGTTTAATATTGCGGTTCTGGCCTGTGCAGCATTCCGAATACAAAATGATATTATCACATATTCTTGCATTCATTTTTAAATGTTTTGTCATTCAGGAGGCAACTTCTTGTGAACCTCAAGATCCCTCTGATTTGTCCCACATAAACATGTATCCCTTATTATCGTTAAAACTATGAATTTCCAAATTGTAAACATATAGGTTCATCTTCTAATAAGCCACAGATGTGATTAGTTTGGGAAAAGGTAAAGCTTTTTTTAGATCGACTGTAAGAACGTAAATGTTTTCATCAGCTAAATTTTTATCTTTGATAAGCGAATCTCTCGCTAGTTTTGCCTTTCTAAGATGAATTTCTTTATCAGTTTTTGCTTTTTGTATATCTTCGTCGTTATTCCCAAATCTGATGGTATTATACAAAGAATCACATAACTGACAGGTATCTTTAGATGAAGGTTTGAAGTGAAGATTAAAATTTGAAGAGAAATCATGATAGTATATTTTTTCTTTGACTGATTCTGAACCTTCTTGTTCACATTTATCTTTATAAAGTTGATACTTATTTCTAATATTTAAATCTGGATTTAAATATTTTCTATCTGGAGCATCACAAAGTGTATAGTGGCTCTTATAGCAAGGAAATGATTTGATGTGTTCCTTGACTTATGTGACGTCTATTTTATTGGTTGGTTCTTTGTGACCTCTTTTGTCTATGCAAGAAGCTGGCCTCGTACTACAAGACAGTTTATAGATACGCCCCTCACTCACTTGAAAGGTATCTTTAAAAAAATTCTTACACACACAAATGGTCAAGTCTGTAGTAGTTAAGTAATACTTTACTGATTTTAATCTTGGCGTTCTTGATCCATTTCTGAAGCGACGTTTTTAAACAGAGCTGTTATGAATCAGTCCTCGAAGATAAATGTTCTGCTTGGTGTTGTCAGCTAACTTGTTAAATGACTCAAAAATGAGTGGTCGTTCTTCGAGTGTTATATTGGAAAAATAAAGTCGTCTACATTTACAATCAACATTTTTAAATGATTTGCCAGGTATGTTCTTCCGGATTCTGTTCACGTAACCTTTTCCACTATACCGTCGAACTGCGTTGACTGTCCGTGTCCATTCTGTTGGATTTCTTTTGTGCTTTCTCCTTTTTGTCGAAGATTCTACCATAACGCCCCCTTCATTTTCAATCATAATATTTTCTGCTCTAAGATCATCGGCAAGTAAATTGGAAACATCTGAAACAAATTTCAGTTTCAAAGCATGTAAGTCAAAAACAATTTGTTTTTCTTTGAATATGACGTAATTTCAGTCACAATAATAATAAAAAGAATTATTTTGTGTTTATCTTTATTAATAATTTTAAAATTTAATCTATTGTGAACAGAAAAAGCATAAAACATTTCTTCTTCTTTTTTCGTTTTATGGCCTCCACCTCTTAGGTACGTGGCCAAAGCATAAAACATATTTCCGTACGAAATTATTCCCGACTTTTTAGGTTAAGTTACTTACTTGAATCAGATGAATTATTTCCATTGTTAGGCACATATTCTGATCCACTATCCGAGTAAGGATCATTTTCTTCTAGTTCTAATGGTAAATCAATTGTATTTTCACTCATTATTACCGATAAAAAGCGTGAATTAAAACTCAAATAAAACTGTGACACGCCGAGATGACTTACACTAATTGACTTCCGATAATTTTTCGGTTTATTTCTGACGCTAAATAAAGTACCGCTATCTGTTGGTTTTATTGTCAAGCATTGACTTGGGCGTTTTGCCTGTAGAAAGTTTGAACTGTAAGAAGGAATCTTCGATACGTAACTCAATTTTTAGTGAAAAGTGACTTACACTGATTGGCTTCTGAGCCCTCCAATTATCAGCATACAAGTAGCGACAGTAGCCATTTTCGAATTCAAGATCAATGTTCATGAAGATCATACACTATCTGCTCACCCTGAGAAGTATTTGCATTGCTATTCGTATTTTTACCACGATAAATGATTATGTTGTTAGTATAAGCCATCCACTGCATAAAACTTATATAATTTAATTCCATACGGGTGTGTTTTATTTGGCAGATATTGCTTTATTTGCAGTCTTCCTTGATAAGGTACTATATTTTCATCGACTACCAAAATCCGTCCTGGAGTTAATTCAGCTTGAAAAGTTTTATTCAGTACTTTTAAAACTTCCCTTAACTTATAGAGACGATCATCTTTATTACACTGCTGATTATTACAAAAATGAACGCATTAGTAAAAGGAATCTGTCTCGTCTCATGGTAGTCGTAATAAACTCATTTCTGAACATGGGATCTTTTGGCCAATATAAATTTATTGCGGACCATCAACTAATCCCATAACTATACATATTGCAAAAAAATACGTTTCAATTCGACTATATCGCAGTCAACCCAGTAACGTATACGTAATTTTGATCGATGTATATTTAACAACATTTCCCGAGCAAATTTATTTGTTTCAGTGACAACATTCTGTAAAAGATCATCGGTTACAAATAACTTGTAAGCGTCTTTTACGTTAAAATTTAATATAGGCATATCTTGATATTGATTCAACCCACTAGTTTTATCGTCACCCTCACCTATATCATGCCACTCGTTTTCATCATCATTTTCAGATTCTGACATTTTTTCGTTATCAATTTCTGTCTCATTATTATCGTCGAATAAATCACTCTCACTTACATCACTGTACGATTCATCTGAAGAAAGAACATAGTTTTTGTCGATTGCAGAATCGTCCGAATCAAAAGGATCGTCCCGTTCATTTTCACTGTCACCATTTGGCGACCCTGCAAGCACATGGTCTCTTAAATCAGTTGGACTTTGGCGCGAATTTACAATTCTTGGGTTATCTTCGTCATATTTTTTTATTTTCAACTGAAGTACTCGGTTTGTTACACTCTACAGTATTTTGTTTTGTTTGTATCAGCTGTTTGAGCTGAAAACACAATGTTTTTAACGCGAGATGTCATTTTTAGACTAGTAAAACCACGTAAAACATGGACGTAAACACTCTGCGTTACCGGCCCCCAAAGACCGGTACATTTTTTTCTTTTAGAAATTTCTGGAATCTTAGAGCAAGTATATTGCTGTTTTTAGCATTTAAAATAAACGAATATTAACGAAAATATGTCTTTCACAATTTTTAAAAGTTTTCAGTTTTAACACGCCGCACTTTAATAATAACGAACACCAGTCCCACGAGAGCGGTAACGCAGTCAAAGTGTTAATCAGCTAATTTTTTCAGGATACTTTTACCAACAGCAGCAAAACAACTTTTCACATTGTCTGACGGAACTTGTTTTTCGATGTTCCTGTCTAACGAGTGAAAGTGGTCGATTTTAGGATGAATAAAAAATTTTTTCATAACGTTTGTTATCAGAGTGGTTTTGTTTTTTAAATTAATTAAAAAATATAATTTAATGTTATTGTTTACGCCATCATATGTTCTAAGTTGATTTCATGCATTTCCGATGCGGTAATGTAGCAGCGTATGCAGATTAGGGTGGGTCGATTTTGTAAAAAAAAATTTTTTTTTTCAAATTTTATAGGTGGGTTGGTTTAAAAGTTGCACAATAATGAATTGTTTGAGATAATGCTTTTAGAATTTTAATTCAACATAGTCTATAGCCCTCAACCTGCATTTGGAATGTCAGATTTTTCAATTTTTTTTCTATGATTTTTAATGGGTAAAATAAAATTTAAACAAACTGTTTAAAAAAAAACTATATTTATTATTAATAAAAAATACATTTTTGACCAATCCAAAAAAAAATGGGTACACTAAATATAAGATTTAAGTAAAAAATATATAATAAACTGAGAAAAATTGCAATGTTAAGGCTCATCCTCGAAAATGCTAACGGTAAATTTCAGTTTGCTATCTCTATTTCAAAAATTTCTTTCTTTACGAAAACAAATCTGTCATGAAGTAATATTCTAAACTTCGTATCTCTCTCAAGCCTAGGTCAAAAATGCGTTTACCTTTTACTCGAGCCGATTATACACCGAGACAACCCCTGCAGTGACAGGTTTTGGCTTACAATAAGATCATAAATCTCTTTAGTGGTGTTTTGAGTAAATATAATAACAGATCAAAGTAATATAATCTATTCATAAATTTACAATGTAACAAATGTACATCCATAATTTATTTGTTATTTTTTTTACGGAAAAATTGGCTGTCTGAAGTTTAACGTAGATTAAAGTTTACGGAAAATAAAAATTATAAAAAAAGATTATTATTATATATCATAAAGATTTTATTAGTATCACGATCATTAAAATTGATAAAATGAAACGATATAAATATAGAATTATGTCTAATGTTTCTTCAGAAGGTGTTTCAAATAAAAATTATAATAAAAATCTTATCTAATTAGTATCACGATCATTAAAATTGATAAAATGAAACTATATAAATATAAAATTATGTCTAATGTTTCTTCAGAAGGTGTTTCAAATAAAAATTATAATAAAAATCTTGAAATTTTTGTAGCATATTTTCCCACAGTTCCATATATTTATCAATCTTTTCGAATACAATATTTTTTGGGGTCCATACCGCAAACTAACAGTATTCTCTATTCGATATAAATAACAAAATAACTGTCCTTGCACTGGATAGTAATAGAAATCAGTTCTTTTTAAAATTTCTTGAAGGAAGGAATAATTTAATTACGCTATTATTTCCAATTTTGATTTTTGATATTGAATTTGATAGGTTGTGATTTATTACACCAAAATCTAATAAAATATACCATGACACAAGAAATAGTTTCAGAATAAGTTTGATGTGTTGTTTATTATTATTCAGTAAGAGACTAATTTACTTCTTACAATGCTAATCTAACAGACAATTATTATTGTCAAATGAAAGAAATAAGATAATTTACTTGTGTGCTTGTGGTTAGTAAACGTCGGCCCTATGCAACTAATTGTCAATAAAGAACGGAGTACAAAAGTTTAGATTTATGGAGATTTATGAGGAGCATTAATGAAACTTAGATGTATACTGAGCACTTATTTCAAAAATTTACAAATAAGGATTTAATTTGTTATATGTAAATATACTCCTAGATCTAGAGAAAATGGGAGTGCGACAATGGGAATTACTGGCACAGGACCGCCAAACATGGAAGGCAATAGTAACCGCGGCAAAGACTTACGAAGAGTTGTAGCGCCATTGATGATGATGATGATGATGATGATGATGAAATATACTGTATAACTATTTATATGGATGTGAAATATGGATCATGAAGGATAATATGATGGACATTTTAGGATGTACGTTGAAAAATTAAGGCAAATATCGAGCACAAATTTAATAATCAATTCTTGCAAAAGTACTTTCGCTTTCTGCAGCATCATCAAAGGCATCTGAAATAAGCCAAGAAAAGTTTTTTTAAATAAAGAAAATTAATAAACTTCGATAAAAAACTCAAAGTTAATGGATGATAAAAGTTTTTTGTGATTAACATTTTAGACTTACTTCGTCAAATTTGGGCTATCCAGCAAGCGCAGATGCCCCTGATGATGCTGTAGAAAGGGAAAGTACTTGGGCACGATTTGATTATTAAATTTGTGCTCGAAATTTGCCTTCATTTTTTAAAGTTCGTTTATTCGAGCATTCAACCTTATATCAATAATTTAGAATGTGACTCAGGTATATGATAAAGTATGGCAAAGACGCCATAACTATAAACTAAGACTACATTTACCAAATTATTTATTTATTTAGCGTATGGCTACATCACAGGTTCACATTTACCAAAACAATACTCTCAAAAAATTGACTCCTGCATCTTGGAAAGATATTTCAGAATTAAACAGGAAGAAACATACATGGAATTGACAGATATTACAGCAGGGCTGCCACAAAGAAGTGTCTTTACCTTTTGTATACGTGTTGTATTATTGTCCTAGAAAATATACAATTGCAACATTTACCGAAGATATTGCTATCATAGCAATGTGCAAAACCAGCAAGGAAGCGACAAAGAAGTTACACAGATGTTAATCAAATATATACTCCAGGGAAATAAGCAAAAAATAGACCATGTTCGTGACACTCAATAATCCAGGTCGCTGACAGCTTTTTTAGTTATTGTAGACCTCTAGGAAAAAAACCTACTTGTTTCTTGCCTTGAATCTGGAGCTGTTTTTTAATTATTGACAATTTAATGCAAAAAACGCGACTGTTTCTATGGTTATTGCTACTAGTATTAAAAAAAATAGATTTTTGGAAGAAAATTGTTTTTCACGAATTGTTTAAACAAACTAGACTTTCAATTAATTAATTCATATATAAACAAATTACTAATTTCTAATGTACGTAGAAATTACATACAAATTAAAAAAAGAATTATCAAAATCCATTGAGTAGATCCGGAGATATAGAAAATTTTATTATTTTGAAATTGCTTGCTCGGTATGGATTTGTAGGTTCTTTCTAGTCACCATTTGAACTACATTTTTGAAAATTCGTAGAGGGTCCTGTAGAGGTACAATGTTTATGCAAATTTTTTAACAAAAAATACAAATCCCATTTCTTAACATGGCAAAAAATGAGGTTCCTTAATTATTACAATCAAATTAGCTGTGAATTATCATCTTTTCTTTGACTTGATCTACTACTTGTTGTAATTGGTCGTAAAACACTTCCCTTGTTGTTTGAGGCTTATTATTTTCTGGGCCGTATACTCCGATAATGTTCAGGTTTTCCTTCTCCATTCTTATCTTTGATGTTACTATTCTTTCTGATATGTATTGACACTCTTTGATGTAATTTTGATACCTTTGGTGTATTAGTAAGGCTACACCTTCTTTGGCCCTGTTTTCTTTTGCTACTCCACTGTAGATTAGTATGTATTCACCTAGTTTTGATTGACCTTTTCCTTTATTTTTTGTTTGCTGTAGAGCACACATGTCTATTTCTTTCTCTTTCAACACTTGGGTTATTTCTTGGTCCCTTGAGTTGAGTGATCTGATATTCCAAGTAATTCTCATCTGGGTTTTGGACGTTTTTCGCTTTTCCTTATTTCTTGCCGTAGTCGCCTTCATAGTATCAATCCAGTTCCGAGACTGTACATTGTTTCTTTGAGCAGTATTTGATTTTACGATTGGTAGGTTGCTGAGCAATAAATATAAATAATTAAATTTTATATTCAAATACTGCAAAATATTTGGTTATTACTCTGAGCTCATGTAAAGAAGAAAAGAAAATAATAATTCTGATTGAAATACAAAAAAAATGTACTGGATGATTGACCAAAACTCTACGCTGTTTCTATATAATTAATTATTATTATATAAGCAAATACTGAAACAATTGTATTATTATAAAAACAGTATAAATATTTAGAAGGAAAATGGAAAATCAACAGAAAATATTTCTATTCATATAAAAATTTAATAAAATTATAGGTACTTACTGCTTATTTATATAAAATTTCCTATTTTAAATACAATAAACACACTGGTTTGTCAAAAGTCGAAATAAGCCCTAATAATGTTATTCAACTTTATTTATCCTCCTCCGAGGGTTTTACCTACCTGGCGAGAATCCAGAAGCTACCGACAAGAACACCCTGTGCTGACGGAGAGAAAATTGCATTTAGCAGAAATTTGAAATTTTTTAAAAGTTTATATCAAATAGCTGCTTTGTGTTACACTTTATGTTAAAAATAAAAACAGATTCGGAAAGTGGGTCAAATTCTGTAGTGCCCTATTTCAAAAAAAAATTTTTACGTTTATTTTAATCAAAAATATTTAAAAAAAAATATTGTTTAAACAAGTTATTAATTTACAACCAAATAGTGCACTAGAACTTTTTTAGACCTTCCATATAAAAAAAGAATCATCTCAATATCTGCCATAGTTTTTGCGTTATTTGATATAAACTTTTACATTGGAATTTACCTATGCCCAGAATCGCGAGGATCGGCCTTAACACTTAAATTCAGCTTTACAATCAAAAGATGGCATAAGACTTCTAGACTCGAGTGTGGTACAAATTAATCCATCACGAACCTTTTCACTTGCTTCAGTGATAGATACCTCAGTTACCAGTTTTACGCAACATTCAACTGCTTGAGTATGACAGAAAATTTTTGAAAATTCTATTTGAATTGAACATATTTATGTTTGGCATATCCACAAGAATTGAGCTGTAATGTCTCCTAGTAAGGGAGCTGAAGTTACTAGTAAATCGGCCCAGTGTATTATTTCAATTTAGTCTGTTGCATTGAAATTTAGTTTCGGAACTTTAAACACTCTTATCTTATCACGTGATTCATTTCTAGCTTTTATAATACGTATTCGACGTAATTATTTGACGAAATGTCGGTTGTCTGTAATCATAACAAGCGTAAGCATAATTTTTCGGACGGACAAAAAATGCATTACGTTTTATTACTTGATCAACAACTGCTTTCACTTTATCTGATAAACATCTGAAGTATTGAATTAATTTTAAAAGATGTTTGTAACCCTTTCACACGAAGGTTGCCCTTTGATGTAGACCGTACGGAAGCGAAGACTTTCATGATAATATCATTATATTAAAATCAACTAATGTCTAAAGTTCTTCGGATGTTTCAATGGTGCCAATATAAAGGCGTAATATGCGGTTGGCTGTTGTAAGGCAGCGATAATGTGACATATTGCCAGGCTGCCTGTTAGCGAGTTCTTCGCTACACACACCCAATGATACAGCCTGACACATTTCGTATATATGTTTTTCATCGGTGCTTAAATATTTTATCACTACTTCTTTTTAAGAAATACTGTGACTGGAGACGGGGATAAACGCTTTAACACAGAGATGGTTGCAGTGAAGAGATAGGCCCAGTTAATCCCTGAGGTCCGCAGGTTTGCCCATCCAATACACTAAAGAAATGTCTTAGAGACAATTCGTTTGCATGCAGTAGGCATATAAATCATTGGAGAGGTCTTTGTAGACATATTAGTTCCGTCATATCCTATACATTTTAGAAAATCTAGCTTCGCATTATTGGTTAACAGAAAGCTAAGAAGAGAATCATATATAGCTTTTCCGGTTCCAATTACTGGTGTCGTATGTCCTAAATATTGTATGTTTGGTTGACTTATGATATAAATATGTTCTCTTGATACCAGTTTTCGATAAGAACTACCATTTTTTTTTTCGATCGTTAAGGTTTTATCTTTTCTCCCATCGAAATAAATACTTTCTAGAGCGATTTGGTGTACATTACTTTGTAGATGTTGCCTTGCTTTATTTTGTGCTCGACGTACCTTTCTCTTATCCATAACCAAACGGTTCTCTTCGGAGGACACTAGACCGACATCTTTTTTTTTTTAATTAATGGCTTTAAATACTTGATCCATTCAGCCACGATAATATATTTGACTACTTGAATTTGTTAATGATGTACTGACCTATTGCATTTGTTAACAAAATAGTACTTCGCATAGAGGTAAATTAAAAATATAGTGTAAACATCAGTATCACATAAATCAGTAGCTTGATAAAAAACCATACATTCATTCGTTCCATTCAATGCCCTATCCAACAATATTTAGGACCCACAAGGGATTACATAATATAGAGATACCTTTCACGCTAAGGTGCCTATCATAGCGACTTTATTACAACACAAGACAGGCAACGGTTAGAAGGTAACTATATAACATAAGGATAGACAGACGGAACAAAGCTAGATTTACACATTCACATTACACATGCAATCCTAAATTTTTCTTTTGGTCCTTTTCAAATATTCCCAAAAAAATTGGTTAAACCTAATATTATGACGACAGATATATAAAATGGAAGATTGACACTGAGGGAGAGGTATTTGTTCTTTTATCAGTTTTTCCAATATATACTTAATAGCAGCTTCATTATATATGCACCCGAACATCCAATGATTGATATCGTCAGTGTTACCATTACAATCACAAAGTTCGGTTTTACTTAAATTAAATCTATGTAGATAGGCTTTCACAGTAGGATGATTAACAAGGCATCTAACAAACATTGACTATACTCTTCTATTGGGATGACTTCTTGCAACAAAAGGCGCAGTAGGTAAAACAGGGTGAATTTTTGTGTAAAGGTTGTTACTTCTGTTACAAAAAGCATTCCAGTCAATTTCCCAGTTTTCTTGTAATTCTTGTTTACGCAGCGAGACCAAATCACTTCTATTGAGCCAGCTAATTTCTAATCCGTTTGAAGCCGCTTCTTTAGCAAAATAATCTGCTTTGGTGTTACCCGAGATACCAGCATGTCCTTTTACCCAAATGAAAGAGACTGAATTATTTCTTTCAAGTAGCTTTAGTTGATTTTCTAATATTTTGACGATAATACTGTTTTTGTATAAATGCTTATGCGAATTATCTTAAGTAGACAGCGCAGATTTTGAATCTGACATGATTACTATTTGTTGATCAGACATTCTGTTCTCAATAGTCCATTCTAGAGCTTGATATATTGCAAACAGTTCTGCGGAATGAATGGAAAATTGTTGGTTTAATTTAAACTTAACGTGTTCTTGATTGTTTTGAATATATACCGCACAATCAACTACCAAAATGGATTTTGACCCATCTGTGAAAATTCTATATGGTTTATCAAATTTGGCAAGTTGTTTCTGAAGTCGAATGGCGTTGTTATCATCAAAAGTAGGGAAATAAACTTTGGTTTGGGAATAAAGAATATTAAAATTAGATTGGAAAAAATTGGTTTCAGCTGGGATTTCTAAATAGGAAGAAACATTAGGAAATGCTATAGCTAAAGTTGGAGAATTTTTGTTATGCCACAATTTGTCAACTAAGTTAGACACAGATTTGTCGGATATTTTTTGCAATAGGTAGGATTGGTTATTACTTTGACATTTAAGGATAAACTTTTCTGCTAAAAAAGATGTCTTAAATGTAATGGAGGTTCCATACATTCGGCTAATAGATTTTCAGTAGGTGTAGATTTAGGTGCACCTAAAACCAAACGTAGAGCTTTGTACTGAATTCGGTCTAATCTTTTAAGTCTAGTGTTTGTAGCAGACCCATATAAAAAGCAACCATAGTCAAGAACTGACCTGGTATATGCCCTATAAAACATTAGATTAACCTTAGGATCAGCGCCCCATTAGTGACGGTTAACTATTTTTAAAACATTAAGGCTTTTTTCGCATTTAATTAAACAGTTATTAATATGTTCTTTCCATGTTAATTTAGTATCAAGTGTGACGCCAAGATAGGTATAGTGTTTTTGGACAGGAATACTTAGATTATCAATTCTAATGCTGGATATAGTCGGTAAGCGATGACGAGTAAACAACACCACAGCGGATTTATTCGAAGTAAGTTCCAATCCTTGGTTAAGAAAGTATTCTCTTGCACTGAACATAATTCGTTTCATTGATTCAATACATTCCTGATAAGTATTTTTAGAAATTTAAAGACAGAAATCATCGGCGTATTATAAAATATTACAATTAATTCCCATACCATGAAGATCCATAGTATATAGATTAAACAAGAGAGGACTGAGCACAGATCCCTGCGGCAGACCTTGATAAACTAACCTTGGACCAATCAATTTATTATGGCACCGAATGAATACTTGTCTATTTACAAATAGATTAACCCGTACCTGTGCACATTTAGTTGGGACTCCTATATGTCTTAGTTTCTCGAAAAGTAAGTTTAAAATAACATTATCATATGCTCCCGAAATATCTAGAAAAAGTGCTGCTAAATAGTTATTATTTGAGTAGGACAATTAGATGTCAGTAGTTAATTGTGACAGACAGTCGATGGTTCCTTTATTTCTCCGAAAACCTAACTGAGCTACCGGGAATATGCCATTTTTTTCACACCACCATTCCAATCTAGTTTTAAGGATCCGTTCAAGACGGATCCTTAAAACTAGATTGGAATGGTGGATCCTTAAAACTCTGTTTTTAATAGACATGACATCAGAGAAATGGGTCTTAAAGAAGTACGATCATTTATTTTAGGTATAGGAATGACCAGACATTGCTTAAGATAATCACAATTATCTCCTTTCAGTAAAATGTTGTTAAATATCTTGCATAGATAATCTATAGCAATTTCGGGACAATTTATTAACATGAGATAGTTTATACCGTCCATACCTGGAGATGTATTTTTTGAAATTTTAATGTTTGCTGTAAGTTCCCTCGGAGTGATAGGAGTGAGTAAAAAGTGAGCATCGATATGATTCTCTGGTATATTTATTGGTAGATAAACAGAGTCGGGAGCAATTTTAGATATAAGTTGTTTAACTACTGGTTCATCATAAATGATAATTTTTTTCTGAGACTGAATTTTATTTACCCTTTTTCAAATGTCTGATGAAGGGGTTTGGCTATTAAGAGAAGGGCAATACTCCTACCCAGCTAGATTTAGCTTTTAAGCGAAAAGTACGTTTACACATGGCCTCGTTTCTTTTATATTCATTAAAATTTAAAAGAGTTAGATTAGATTTAAACTTTTTAAAAGAATTTTTCCTCAATATTGAAGCAGCTAGGCACTCCTTATCCCACCACGGTGGAACTTTTACAGGTCTAGTTGAATGTTTAATTGGTGTGCAAGATTTGTTCGCTGCATTTGTAACGGAATCTAATAGGAATAAAATCATCTCGTTAGTATTATTAATAACTGGCTTCAATGTGAGCGCTTTCTCCATGGTAAGCCTGAATTGCTCCCAGTTAGCATTAATCATCGACCACCTAACTGTAGATATAAACATCGTGTTTTCTATTTTAATATTATTGATAGACATTCGAATAGGAAAGTGATCGGATCCATATGTATCTTGTATAACAGTCCAGTCAAAAGTTGAGCATAAATTGGAAGATAAAATGGTGAGATCTACAAAAGATTTGGCATGACCTGGAGGAGTAGCCCTAGTAGCCGATCCATCGTTTACGATAATTAAATGAGGAAAAGAATCCAAGGCTTCCACTAATATAGTACCCTCTGAAGAACAGGCATTTGATCCCCATAATCCGTGGTGCGCATTAAAATCCCCAGAAATAATACACTCATTGTTAATTTGTGAAAAAAGGTTGACATAATCTTGCACTGATACTTTTGTTTTTACTAGTCGGTATAAACTTCAAATCGTATACTTTTTCTTGTCCATACTAACGTTTACACCACAAACTTTCAAGTTTTGATTGAAATTATTAACAAATGAAATAGGTTCGTAATTGATGTTATTTGATATAAGTATAGCTACTCCACCATATCCGTTAGCTCTACTTTTACTTTCTATATTAAAATTACTAAAACAAACATTATCTGAGGGTTTGGACAAAGTTTCCGATAAAACTTCTATATCAAAATGTTCTTCAAGAAGTAACTGATGTAAAGAATATTTGTTAGCGTTAAGTGATCGAATATTCCACTGAATAATTTTAATACCTTATGTAATTATAATTAATACCCTTTAAGTAAAAATGTTATTAACAACTTCTTTAACTTTGTTCTCGAATTCAATGTCATTGACTTTAAGATTAGGAGCCATATTTGGAGAAGCATTAACAAAATCTTGAAAGCTTTGTTTAATAAAATTTTTAAGGGTAACACTAAGCTGATTGATAAATTTACTAAATTCATCTACAGGTTCAGGTTGTCCGAATTGGAATACGGGAACAGCACAGAAACTAGTTGGAAACTCTCTACGAATAGGAGGGGAATTAATAGTAGTGTCGCTATTTCTCCTTTTTTTTTTTGGGGGGGGGGGCTAACTACCGGGGATGAATGACGTTTGGGAATATTGTTATTCTTATGAACTGTACCAGAATTGAACTAACGAGATGAATCAAATTTTAGTGGGGGAAATTCCGTGTCAGAGTTGATTAACGGTGCAAATCTATTCTTCTGAACTAGGCTCGAATAACCTGGATTATCAGATATTTTCTGAGCTTCCTTAAACGAAATGTTCAAGTTAGCCATAGTTTCTTTCGTTTTTCTCTGCTTAAGATATTCAGGACATTCCCTGAAAATTGATTCGTGACCATTATTTTGACAATGAACGCAAAAAGTATAACATTTTTCAGGACAATCTTTATTTTCTTCCTTCCCACATTTTTTGCACCTTTTTTTTATTTACATTGAGTAGCCGAATGACCATAACGCAAACACTGGTAACATTGCATGACCGGACTGACAAATACCTCGACCGGGCATCTAACTTTATTAATGTAGATGAATTGAGGAATTAATTTGCCCGCAAAAGTAACAATAATCATCTGTCTTGGGAGTCTCTCCGATATACCGTCTTTTTGTATTAATCTAGTCATTCTTTGAACTTTTTTAACCATTACATTCGACTTTATAATATTTAGGAGTTTATTTTCACTTATAGTAGTGTCAACAGAGCGAACTAAACCTCTTTTTTCTGTCAAATAATTAGGTATAAACGCAATTAAATTATTTTTTTTTCAAAAAAAGATTCTTATACCAGCCTATTTGCAACCAATTCCGAATCTACTTCCATTTTAATTTTATTCCTGCCAACACTAACAATTTCAGATATATTTTTATCGTAATCCGCGAGAGAACTTAATTTTTCTCCTATTTTCATAGGATGAAGACGACCTAAGTTTAAATCATTATGTTGAACAAAGATAAAATACGGCCCCGTATTAGTATCGCTAAATCGATTTGTAGTATTTAAAACCTGACTTGATTGTTTATATTGTTGAGTTGTAGACGGCAAGTTTTTATTGCCATCATTAACAATAGATTTAATATTGGAATTATTAATAATAGAATCATAGGAAATCAAAACATTTGGAGTATTATTACAATTATTAACCTCAGAAAAAACAATATGTTCGACGTGAATATTACTTAACATGTCGTTATCAACTTGATCCTGTAGAGGTGAGTCTTTGCCACATACCCCATTTTTACCCTGGGACATCCCAGGGTTAAGTATTTATCAAAAAAATATAGGAAATATTAATACTTACAGTACAACTGTTAAACTAATAACTTAAAATTAACGTAAACCTAATTAAAACCTAAATAAGTTCGATTGAATACGAAACAACCTCGAACACCGGTCCGCACTATACGAAGGTTCGAACGAAACTGACCGATATCTTGTAACACTTCTTTAGCAATAAAAGAAGTTGAAAACTCCATATCTATCGCAGATTCTTGCGAGGTTTGGGAGACGTACTGTGTTATAGGTTTTATTAGACTCAGAAGTTGATGTTGAAGGTATAGGTTCCGTATCAACGTTAACAATATCGTTATCAACATGTGCTTATAAAACATTTTTACTCACTTCGGACATCTTTCTTTTTTTGCAAGGACTTCTATCATTGAGTTCGATTTCGTTATGATGTTTCATTTGTCGATCCAATGCGCGCTGTAATTAAATGATAGTATTTTTAAAGATACCTGTTATCATCATTTTTCTTTGTTTCCTCTGGTTTAATAGGAAAGAACGCTCGATAATAGGTACTTTATGATTCTTAGGGCATTTGCAAGCGTCAAAAGTCGTGCATTTACACAATGCAATGTCAAAAATTCTTGTCATGGAAGTTTCTCGGAAAGCGTCCACTTTTTATGTGTATGTATCTGACCTCTTTGTTTTTGGATATCGAATTTATTTAATATATTGATCCTAATACCTGTGTAGAAGGTCCTTAATGCGTTTTGAGCTTACAGTTGGAATTAAACCCAAAGTCCAGATCTTTTCGATGCGTTGACAAACTACAGTGTGAACTTCGGTCATAGGCGGCTGTTTTCCGGAGTTTGATCTTGTAAATCATATTGCACATATAATATATACCTTATAATGTCACTAACAGTAGGCAAAACACTTGAAGATGATTCAGAATGTATTCCAAATATAGGACAGCGCACTTTACTTCGAGTTTTTAAAAGTGTTGAACTCATTCTACTAACACACTTATATCTTTTTCAGTTCAATAAACTAATTATTTATTAAAAGTTATTACGGCAATTTGCAGTACACAGCACGAAGCAGTTTCAGTTATGCAGAATCCGACAACAAATCATACAAAAAAAATAGTGATCTGCCGACCTGTCCAGACAAAACGGTACTTCGATTTCTATGAAATTAGCTGAAAGGTCAGTCTAGCAATCTTGCTCGCGAATGCTTGCAACTAGTGACAATAGCTCATCAGTAACGTAACACTTCTAATTAATTTACTTTAGAACCAAAAATTTAGATGAATACAACTTTGTTTTATTTTTTGAAACTAATTCGACAGTCAGGATGAAAATTTCCATTTATGGGAAATTTCAAGTCCCGGTAGAGAGCTAAAGCATATATGTGATATATTTTTTATTATTTTGATACTGTTTCTAATAGTCTACTGCAACTTCCGATTCATACCCATACTTGTTTTGTTCGATTTTAAAAAATCGACCCACCCTAATGCAGAGATATTATGTCATTTGTGAAGAAGAGTCACGAAACATAATACTTATTAGCGGTCATATCGCACCCTCAGTGCAAGACTGCAGTAACTCAAAATTTTATGAAAATGAAGTAATCATGGAATTCGATTGTAAACATGCATATCTATCCCCTGTAAAACTTTAGTAACTTTTAAATGCTTGACCAGCTGAATATTACAACAACAACAGTTTAACTATTTTATGTTTTTGTACGTAAGTTCCGTGCAAAGCTGTTTAATTCTAATGTGACAGAGTTACAACAGTTTTGCACGGAATATTGCAATGGTTTCGATAACAAGCAATGAAAGACACGAAAAAAGTAAGATATTTGTTATTTTAATATCTATACCTGTGATGTTTAATTTTAATATACAGCATGTCTACGTAATCCATTAACAACCAAGACAATAAACAAAGATTTACGATTTACCAATTTATTTATGTAAGTTTTATAACCCTAACAATTTATTTTCCATAAAATGTGTGCGATTTCATTTGACTATTTATTTATTAGATTGCTTTAAAAACATATGAATAAAGACTAATTATTCACAACCAAAAAGTATTTTTTCTTATAAAAGGAAAATAGTTATCTTAAAACTTGTGTATTAACAATACTAACAGGTTAAAAATATCTATTCTCAGAAAACTTGTTCTATAAAAACTAAATCCCAAATTGTATTAAATCTTCATGTAACCTCTTGGGGCGATTTTCTTATCATATTATCCCCCGTATCTTATACTAATGTAGTGAATTTCTATCCTTTTGTTAATCACTGTACTCAAGGTAGCCTGATTTGCATAGTTTTATTAATCATTTTGATTTAAATTTAAATAAAAATATTGAAAGTTTTAAAAATAATTGTTCTACCCTATTATGAACTTGTCATTACAAAGCCAAGGAATTATGGCTATCAGAAACATATGCAGACATAGAAAGGTACCTATTTATTCTAGGTAGCTATCTGATTTCTTGGAATATATTAAATGTAAAGTTTAATACCATACTAAACCCCGATTGCTGTTGAGGATTATTTTTTCTTTACTTACTCGATGATTTATAGCCATTCGGGTATGATACCAAAATCCCACCCCACCATAGTTTTTACAAAAATATTTTGGCCCAAGATGATATACGAGAAGAGGACAATAACTAACAGAAAATTTGTCTACACTTTTTACAATTCTCTCCGTGCAAAAGTGTTGTAACTTTAACATTCTAATATTAAATGTGCCGTGATTAACAATTTTCTCCGTGCAAAAGTGTTGTAACTTTGAAATTCCTATTTTTTTAGCATTAATATTATTTTATTTAAATTTCTATTTTTGGTTAATGTAACATGGGCTGAAAAGCATGCAAAATCATAATTAAATGTTAATTTTTCTTAAAACTTGTCTCTTATTTCACCGATATTAGCACGAAAATAAACAAAATCTTCTTTATCTCAAAACTTACTTATTCTGACTTACTGCAGTCTTGCACTAAGGGTAAGATATATTTAAGTATTGTGTTAATTCAAATAAAATACAATCTTTTTTCATACTGAGTTTTGACTATTTACCAGCAGCACATTCGAAGTGCAAATCAAGTTACAATTAGTTATGAATATGATATAATAATTTTTTATTGGTAGTCAGATTTTATATCGTTCTTTGATCTTTTAATTAAAATGACGTTTAACAAACGTTATTTTGTGTTTTTAACTTATTTTATAATAAATCGAGAACAACTGAATCAGTTTGACATATGTTGGTTTTGATGTAATTATTTAAAGTCCTAAGAAGGTTTAATTGGTGAGAAAATATGATGAAGGTATAAAGAGAATAGTAGAAACAACAGTTTTATTTTCTTATCACAACAGTTGCATTATTCCCTCATACAAAATGTTTTATAAGACTACTTTTACTCCACTACACTATCGTGGTAGTTTATTTAAACATAAAGTGACGTTGAACAAACTTCACGCCTGGACTTCGAATCGAGACTCATTAGTAACGTGTCGATAAATTTCAGCTCCGAATAAAACGTGTTTTTTGTTGGTTTATACCAAAACTTTAAATACAAGTTTGTACTAAGAGTGAAATTAAAGTGTCTTCTAATTACAGAAAAGAAAAATTGTAAGTACAATTTTTATTTGATCCAGATAAAACCATTTAAAGAATTTTATTGAAAACTAAACAGAAAAATTGTAAGTACAATTTTTATTTGATCCAGATAAAACCATTTAAAAAATTTTATTGAAAACTAAACAGAAGATCTATTTTTATTTCAAATAAAAACGCCGATAAGCCGGCTTAATTACCTTAAGTCAGTAGCGGCTCTAGTATAATTATACTAAATGAAAAAATTAAAAATTAAAAATGGATAACAATTTAAAAACAGACACAGTAATCACCAAACCATTATTATCATCTTCAACACCAACCTCTTCTTCAACATTAACCTACTCTAATGCCGTAAGCAGCTTTAAATTTCCATCCAAAGACCAAGCAATTGTTTTGTCATCAGTACCAGATATAAAAATACACGAATACATAACAGCAATAGGAACTTTAGTACAACCAAAAAATATCATCTTCGCGTCCAGAATTTTAAATAACAGAGTATGCATATATCTCAGTAACACTACAATCCTAGAAAAATTACTACATAATCACAAATCCGTTTCAATACAAGGAAACGACATAGAAATTAGAAGATAAATTACTCCTGCGAGCCGACTAGTGATATCAAATGTCTGCCCCAGTATTCCAAATACTATTATCGAAGAAGAGCTCAAAAAATTGGAGCTTATTGCAGTGTCTAAAATAACATTTTTAAAAGTTGGCATGCCTGAATCTGAATACAATCATATATTAAGCTTTAGACGTCAAGTATTTGTTGCTCCAACAACTAATAATCATATCCCAAATTCACTTCTAATATCTCATGACAATACCCCCTACAGAATTTATCTTTCCTTAGATGGCCTAAATTGCTCTAAATGTAATACCACAGGACACAAAGATGAAAACTACACTATCGAACCAATTCATTTACAAAATATTGACCAGCTATCTCAATCTATAAATGTTAATATTTCTGAAACAAAAAATTATCCAATAAATAAAACATCCCTTACATCAGAAACCGCAACTGCTCATCAATCCAGTACTCCTGCTGCTACTTCCTCAAACAGATCACTACCAAATACCTCCTCCAACTCACAAAACCTACCTGAATCACTATCTAATAATACCAACATAATATCACACACTTCTATAAAAAGACAAATGTCAAAATCTCCTGAAATAATAGAGTCAGAAAATCAAGAAATAATAATTCCTGCTCCAAAGAAATCTGCACCTAAAAGGATTAAAAAAGCTTTGAACATCGAAACCTCAATAAAACCTATAGAAGCCATTTTATCCTCAGCTACTATTCCTTACTTACACACTAAGATACACAGAACTATGCGACTATATTACAAATGCTATAGGTTCAAAGTTTCCTGAAAACGTAGCAAAGGATTATACAAATGACCTACAAGGACTTAGCGCTGAATTGCAAATGGTACACACAAACACAAACGATCGACGTCTAAAAAACAACATTTCAAGAATCTTAAAAAAGATACATGGAACAGACAACTCTTCTATTACTGAGGAAGAAAGCGACAGCAACTCTATCCAATAACCAAATTCATAGTTCAATGGAATTTGAATGGCTTTTACAGCCATTTTGAAAACTTAAAAATATTAATCAATGAATTCTCACCTCTAGTAATATGTTTACAAGAAACACGACTTTCTAATAATAATGTAAAATTGAAAAACTATACAGCATACATCAGAAATAGACCAGTGCAGCAAATAGCTAGTGGTGGTGTTGGCATCTTTGTGAAATCTACGGTCGAATCCAAAGAAATTCCGTTAGATACAAATCTGGAGGCTGTTGCAGTATCAATAATTCATCATTTCAAAATTAACATTTGCAGTGTATATTTACCACATCCGGAAGAATCTATACTCCTGGAACTACAAAAAGTGATAGAACAAATTCCATCTCCTAAACTAATTCTTGCTGACACAAATTGTCATAACGAATCTTTGAAAACTGACAAAAATGGCAAAACTCTATTAGAAATAATTAACAACCTTAAAATGGTGGTATTAAACACAGGAATGCCTACCCGTTTCAACTCATACAATGGCACGTTTTCAACCATCGATTTATCCCTCAGCAATTCAACTTTAGCACCACTACTTGAGTGGAATACACTTTCACACTTATTTGACAGCGACCATCTACCAATTTTGATTACTCATATTAAAGACACAAAGATTAATACAAAACCATATGAAACATGGAAGTTAAAATCGGCGGATTGGGAAAAGTATACTAGTTTAATAACTGAACGGATGAAAGACTTCAAAATATTAGAAGATATAAACATCACAATATCAAATTTTAATGATATCCTAATAGATTCAGCCAGAGAAGCGATTGGAAAAACTAAAGCTACCACAAAAATACCTCTGCCCTGGTGGAATATCGAAATAGAAACTTCCTTGAAACAAACAAAACACTCCTTTAATGTATTGAAAAAACACAATTCCGAAACTAACTTAGCTAGATTTAGAGCGTTAAGAGCCAGGTCTAGATTTCTAATCAAAAAATCTAAAAAAGAAAGCTGGGCCAATTATGTCTCATCAATAAATTCATCTACACCAATAAGTGATATTTGGCAGAAAATAAGGAAAATAAAAGGCTCAACCAAAATTAATCATATTGACACTATTGCTACTGATAACTTAATTACGTCAGATAAACTAGAAATTGTAGAAATCTTAGCTGATCACTATCAACTATATTCGAGCAATGATCAATACAACTCTACATTTTTAAAACACAAAGAAAAAACCGAATTATCACAAATCAAAATAGAAGATATTTTATGCCCTCTCAATATACCGATTACAATAGAGGAGTTAAATGAAAGCTTAGGCAATGCTAAAAAAACTTCTTCAGGACCTGATGATATTTAAACAATATTTATTGAGAAACTACCTGAAACAGTAAAGAAAATTTTAGTTGACATCTTTAACAATATTTACACAAATAAAACGTTTCCTTCAATATGGCGTCAAGCAATTATCATTCCTTCTTTAAAAATGAATAAGCCAAAAACCTTACCATCCTCCTATCGTCCAATATCTCTCACCAGTAACATTTGCAAAGCAATGGAGAGAATATTGAGTAAAAGACTGAAATGGCACTTGGAAAAGGAAAAACTTTTTACTCCAATACAAAGCGGATACCGTTCAGACAGATCGACAGCTGATAACATTGTTGCACTAGAATCCGAAATACATAAAGCATTTACAAATCAACAAAAAGTAATTGCAATATTTTTCGACATTAAAAAAGCTTTCGACACAACATGGAAGCATTATATCCTCAAAATTATGAAAAACTGGAAAATAGATGGTAACTTTCTCGCTTTCGCCAAAAATTTTCTTCAAAACAGGTCCATACAAGTAAAAACGAATGGATTCATATCAACATCGAAATCACTTCATAATGGAATTCCTCAAGGATCGGCCTTAAGTCCACTATTATTCTTAATCGCAATAAATAATATAACAAACCACATAAAGCTTCCCGTAGAAGCTAATCTTTTTGCTGATGATCTAGTAATATATGTTAAAAGTAAAAATATAGAATTAGCTACGCAAATTTTACAGAGAACATTAAACAGCTTAGAAATGTGGTCTTTAGAGACTGGTTTAACTTTTTCAACTGAGAAGACTAAAGTAATAATGTTTGACAAACGAAGAGCAGAATACAACTTAAACTTGTATCTAAATGGCCATCCTCTAAAACAAGTCCGCGAAATTAAATTTTTGGGTGTAATATTTGACTCACAACTCACATGGACTTCACATATCAACAATTTGATCAAATCCTGTCAACAAGGAATAAACTTACTAAGAGTTTTATCCAATCATAAATGGGGATCAGATACTTAAATTCTTCTTAATTTATATCAGACATTAATAAGAAGCAAACTCGACTACGGATGCATCTGTTATGAAACAGCAAATAAAAATCAACTAAAAAAACTGGATGTTATTCAAACCACATCTCTAAGACTAATCTTTGGGGCCTTTAGAACTACTCCAATAAGAAGCCTTCAAGTGCTAGCAGGAGAAATGCCACTATACCTCAGAAGACAATATCTATCACTATGCTACGCTTCAAGAATTCTAAGCGCAAAGGATCATACCTTTCTCGCAAGTTTAGTATCGGAAGAATCACTAGAACAATACACAAATTACACCACCAAGACAGTACCATTTTACGAACGAGTTAAAAGATTACCGTATTATATCAATCAAATTACCTTGGCACCCATAAAAATATACCAAACACCTCCCTGGACAGTTTCTTTACCAATAGTAGACCTCTCCTTACTTAATCATGATAAGCATTTACACAATTCTGCAGAGATCAGGCTTCAGTATCATACAAATTTACTCAAATATTCCACTCACAAATTGTTTTTCACTGATGCCTCCAAAACTTGCAACGGAGTAGCAGCTGCTATTGTATCAGAAAACTTAATTTCTGCCACTAGATTAACTCACGGCTGTAGTATTTATACTGCAGAGCTACAAGCAATACTTGACGCACTAAATCATTGTAAAACCATAAATGAAAAACAAATACTAATATTATCAGATTCATTAAGCTCTTTACAGGCCATTAAACATGTTTATCCCACACATATCAATCTATTCCTAATTAAGGACGCGTTGCAACAGCTCCAATTTTCTGAGAAAATTATATCATTTATGTGGGTCCCATCCCATGTCGGAATATCTGGTAATGAGCTAGCAGACAAAACAGCGTTTGAAGCAATAAACAATGTGAACATTCCGACTACAACAGCTATACCAATATCAGATACTAAGACTTTATTAAAGACTCATGTGAATAAAATATGGCAAGAAATATGGGATCAAACAAACACAAATCTTAAAAATATCAAACCAGACGTATCCTCAAAAAATCTTAATATACCACCAAAACGAAAAGACCAGGTAATTATCAGCAGACTCCGACTTGGGCATACACGACTTACACACGGCTACATAATCTCCAAAGATCCACTACCAATGTGCCAAAGATGCCAAACACCTTTCACAGTCAACCATATATTAATAGAATGTCCAGAATACACCTCAGCCAAGGCGATATTCAAGATACCCAACAGCCTGAAAGAAGCACTGGATATAAAATTCAATGAAGTTCTGTCTTTTTTAAAACACTGTAAACTCTATAATAAATTGTGATTTAATTTTTGTTACATTTACATACATGTACATAATACCATATTGTTGTAAGTCATGACTTTTAAAATGTATCTTATTTTCTATATTTGTGTCATAAACCTACCGCTAATAACCCTAGTGGTTGATGCGGATAAATAAAAATAAAAAAATAAAAAAAAAAAAAAAAAACTTTACGTCTATTTACTTGTTTTGTTTCGCATAAACTTGAACTTGAGAAAATATGACGAAATTGTAAGGAAAATAGTAAAAGCAGTTTTATTTTCTTATACAGACAGTATATACAATATTCCATCAGATATCATTTTTTATTAGTAGTATGTGAACTATTTTAGAAAAATAGTTCAGTTTAGAAAAATGTGATTTTTACTCGAGAGCAAAATATTTTTATTATTAAAATTATGTATGATCACAATAATGAGAAACTATTTTAAAATATTAAACGGTATTTATTTACAGTAAAAAATGATTTTTCAGAATTTTCTCTGCAATTAAGTTAAAAATATTCGCTTGTGCATTAATTCAGTGCATACTAACCATTTTAAATTTAATAAAAGAATTCTAAATTAGTTAAATTTTATTTATTTAATTACTGAGTTAATGCTTCGACAATTATGATCATTGGCATGGTACAGTCAGGTACCTGGTGTAGTGTGTGTGTGTGTATGTTGAGTACCTAATTGTCTTGATACTTAACAAAGTCGACGTCATTGTCTTTGCTAAGAGACGCTAATTGTATCCGAACGTCTGCGGTCCCTCCGGTGAGTACCGATCGCACAAAGATAGAAATTATTTTCATTCATTAATTTTTAATAAACAAAAATTTCTCTACCCAGATGAGATTCGAACTCACGACCTTTAGGTTTAAAGGTATGCGCTCTTACCACTGAGCCACAGAGGGGGTTATAGTTAAATTTTAAAATCTACTGAGAATGTTAAACAATTTTAAAATCTAATTGAGTATACTAAATTCATAAAATTTTTCATATATATTTTTGTCGTTATTGTAATATATTGTAATCGTAATTTATGATAATTTATAGTGGTTGTGTTGCACCAAATGTAGTCAAATTATAGTTGTTGATTCAAAAAACTGTTAAATGGTGGACGAACAGCATATTTAGTAATTAAGCTGTCAGTAGACGTTCATAGTTAATCAAACGAAAATGTAATATTAAAAACAGGAGTGTAATGATTGCAGTGACGCAAACGAGTTCAGTTATTATCTGGGATAAAATTTAATGTACTATATCTCATAAAGATTCACTCGAAGCATTACATAAAAGTATGCAATGTCTATATACAGTCTGATATCTACCGATATATTATATATTACCGCTAACTCCTCTCTATACATATGCGGATGAGATTATTGCATGTTTTACACAATCGTTTTTATGACGAAAAGTAGAAACCGTTTAATTGGCCATTAAGATAAGAGTACAAGTGCAAAATGATCTATCGGCGCAAACGTTTTTTAAACATTTGCTAAATATTGGACACGGTAAAATAAAACTGCATTCAAACACACAATGCATCAAATTTTTAGATAATTTCTGCACTTTTGTTGAAACCAAACATGAATTAATTGTGTCCTCCCGGCAATACTGAATAATTACTTGAATCATAATTGGCTCATCGAGCGAACAATTTCGGCGGTGAAAAATGTGAAGTAATAAAATTACCTTCCAAATTTAAAAGTTTTTACCAGGTTATCTGATATCTTTTAAACCAATTGACAGTATTTTTAATAAAGACGAATCTGTAAATTATCTAAAAGAATTTGTAATTTCTTTGGATATACCTGGGATATCATCACGGATTTCAGAGGAAATTTATAATTCGACGTTTCAGCACCCATCTTTGTTTACACTTACTTTCCCCACTCGTGACGTACCAGTATCTTATGCAGATATACAAAAATCACCAAACAGCACTGAGGTCTCAATCTGTCTACGGGTCAGTACTGTCAATGCTATATATACATAATATTTATATATATATATATATATATATGTATATATATATGTATATATATATATATATATATTTATATATATATATATATACATATATATATATATATATATATATATATATATATATATAAAAATATATATATATATATATATATATATATATATATTTATATATATATATATATATATATATATATATATATTTATATATATATGTATATATATATATATATATATATATATATATATATATAATTACAATATAATTATAATATAACGGGCTAACATTAGCGTCCATTTCTAACAGAATACAAATAAATGAGTCCCCTCTCACTCCTGAACAAACCATAAAATATGCTTCGCTCCCGTACTTCCCACAAATCACGAACAAGCTAATCAAACTTTTTCAAAACTTACCTGTCAAAATAGCTTTAAAAAACACCAGAACCGTAGGAAAGTTATTTTCTAAGACAAATACTCCATTGGCCCCTCTAGAACAAACTAACGTCGTCTATCATGTACCCTGTGCGGAGTGCAACTCCTGCTACTTTAGCCAGACCAGCCGTTCTCTTCAAGGTCGACTAACGTCCCATAAAAGCGACGTTAGGATTTCAAAACCATCCTGTGCCCTTGCACAACATGCCATTTCAACCAAACACAGTATCGACTTCACTAATACCAAAATACTGTGCAAACAAAAAAATTATCATAGGCGTTCTATCCTTATACACAACAAATAATACACAACATCATACCCAACATATCTCTCATCATACACAACAAATAATAAAAAAAAACACTTACAAGATAGTACCTTCATTCCCCTTCTTCTTTCCCTATTTTTAAATTTTTTTTTGTTTTTTTTTGTTTGGTAGTTTGTTTTTTAAAGACAAAGAAGGAGGAAAAAAATATTCCTTTTTAAAAAATAGGGCTGTCTCCGTTCTGTTTACTAACTTTTTTAATAATTGTGCCTCACTTCTTTCCAAAGAAACATATGTACGACACAAGCCACCTGTGAAAATGTGACATCCTACAACCGATAGAAAACAATCCAAGAGATTATTGTGTTGGATCTTCGAAAGAGCTTACACCCACATTAAAATGAAGCCATCGGAAAAAATTAAATAAACAATAGTGCTCTTTCAGTTTTTTCTTGTGTGTTTTTTTTTCGATTCTATTGTTTAGTTTTTAAGTTTTTATTGTTAAGTTATCGTAGAGTGTTTTTAACATCTTTAAAAAAACCTACAAATTGTTTTTGTAAGTATGAACCCTTTTGGTTATTTATTTATATATTTTAAATCTTTTTATTTTTATTTGTAGTGAACTGATGATGCTTTCGAAAACAAAAAGCGAAACGTATTCAATTAAATCAATGAAGTAGTTGACGACTTTCATTTGCCTATTATTGACCGACAAAAACCTCTGCTGTTCAACTTTCGAATATATTTTAAATATATATATTTATATATATATATATATATATATATATATATATATATATATATATATATATATATATATATATAAATATATTTTAAATATATATATATATATACACATATATATATATATATATATATATATATATATATATATATATATATATAAATGGATGAAATGAATGAATATATGAATGAGTATATGGATGAAAGGCGAAACGATTCAACGTTTGGCATTCCTTTCCCCAGGTAGCTGTAGCTTCCTCCGTGGTTGGTTTTAGTTGTTGCCCTGGAAACCATCAGGGTCTTCTTAATCTAATTCCACAAATTGATTGCATTGCTCCTATAGTAATCCTTTCCCAAGTTAATATACTCCTTTTCTATCTTAATTGCACCGTACTGAAGATGACCAATAGTCAGAAATACGTATATATGGTTGCCTTTTATCGATATACCATTTTTGGTTTTCTGTTTTGCAAAACGTACAAGGATAATGAGAGTATATAACAAGAGTAAAAAGTAGTGGCATGTCTCGTAAAACCGAAAACCAAAAATGGTATATCGTTGGAAGGCATCCGTATATACGTATTTACTTATGATTATTAGTTGTCTTCAGTACGGTGCAGCCAAGTTTAAAAAGGAGCATATTAACTTGAAAAAGGATCACTACAAAAGCAATGCAACCAATTTTTGAATAAGAGTTAGAAAACTCTGATGGTTTCCAGGGCAACAACTATCACCAACCACGGAGGAAGCTGCAGCTGCCTGGGGAAAAGAATTCCAAACGTTATTTTCTACCTAATATCAAAATTGGAACCAGAAATATAAAAACAATATCGAAATTAGACACCAAACTTGAAACACCCTTTAATGTTAAAAATATCTCCAGAATTGCAATAGAATATATATATATATATATATATATATATATATATATATATATATATATATATATATATATTATATATATATATATATATATATATATATATATATATATATATATATATGTTGTTATGATTTTGTCTTTTTGATTTTAATTTATTTACTTGAAACAATCACAAAAATATACTTTCTCGTTATCAATGTCCTAAAAAATAAACTTCTGATATTTCTTATGTTCAGTGAGTTCAAAGTTTTCTAGTTGTATTTATCGGGATAGGAAAAACAAAGGATAATAATAAAAAGTATAATACATAAAATACAGATATTTTTTATTTTATAAAAAAAAACAATTATTAAATTTGCCGTTATCTTTTCAATCAGCGAATATGCATGTAATGAAATTAATACAAAAAGAAAATTTTAATTCTTATTTTCTTCTTGAGACAAAACAATTTGAAACTAATTTAAATTTGGATACCTTTATAAACTTTTATCTTCCTTATATTTAAAAAAACTATTTTATTATGGAAACAAAACTTTAAAACATTTGATAAACGTAAAAAGGTCTAATCATGCTTTAAACTGGTAACAACAATGAGGTAAACAAATCGCATTTAAGATTTACACACCTTTCAACTTGAAAAAGGAAAATATCTGACCTTTCTTCCCTGGATTGTTTTAGGACCACACAAAGAATTGTCCACCTTCCACAGCAATGTGTTCTTCCACCTTGCGCCTCGGCTTCTTGTTTCAGTATCTGCTCCTTCAGCCAATTTAACTGACTTAATTTAACCTCCTGACTCAATTCTCCAACACTTAACACACGAAAATCACTTCTTCAAACATTCATATAACTTCTTCGTGACCCAAAGATCTCTTTTCTCACCTGGTGCCACAACTATTTAACACGTATTCCAGAAACTGCACACTTTAGATTCAAGGATTTCTTTACATCGACTTGCAATCTACTTCTTCCACAATTCTGCTAACAAGACTGGTAACTTTATCCACTTAACAATGCCGGCCTCCAACTCACGAACACACCGCCTGTCGAGACGCAACCTTTCTTTTCGATCACTCAAACATCCTTGTCTTCTCGAACCAACAAAAACTCTATCAACCCTCGGTCTGTCGATTTCCCCTTCCAAACAGATCGTCTCATCACAAAATCCAAATTTGTTTACCACACTTGTTGGAATGCTAATTACCGTTTTCAAGCAAGGAACTTTAATCTTTTAACAATGGTCATTTCCTTGTAAACAAATAATTTTTATACATTTCAAAGATTTTTGCCTTAGTCATAATAGAAGATTTATACAACACAATACCGGACTAATCCTTCAGGTAACAGCTTATTTTCTATAATGTACAAATGGTTTGTCAATAACTCGTTTAGAATGGCTTAGTTCTTTATAAGTCATAAAATTTCGGTACTAATCTATCTATTTACAAATATACAAACTTTCTATCTTAAAATTAATACATATTTTGTCTTCAGATTTCTTAAAAACTTACTTCCGATGGATTCCTTAATTATTTTTGTTCCTTCCGCGTTTGTGGAAGAAGAAGTATAATAAATCCCCGCCTTTGCATATGATAAAAATTACTGAATTATGTAGGGATTTTTCTCTTATGCAAACATTCTTTGTCTCTTATTCATAATATTTATAAACATCGTTGATATTATATATTCCCCTAATCTTGTCTGAATCCAAATGCTTCAAAACATAACTATTTATACCATTATCATTGTTTATTACGTAAGGACCCTCAAAAACAGGCATTAACTTTGCGCATACATTGCCAGGGATGTTGGACACTCGCAATGCTCTCACCATAACCTTCTCACCTTTTTGGAAAGTAACTGGTCTTCTTTTCCTATTTTGATCTTGTCTCTGGATATATTTTTCGTTTGCTCTCCGCAATCTCCTTTGCACATCTTCCATTATCTGTGTGTATTCCTTTTGTTTTATATCTTCCCATGGCCTTATCGGCATTATCCCTTTCATTATATATTCTGGGGTTTCTTTCGTTACGGTGCTTGGGATGGTATTTAAATACATTTCTACTTCGGACACTTTCCGATCCCATCGTCGATGTTGACCATCTGTTGTAATTCGAAGAAATTTCGTCACTTCCTGTATACATCGTTCCGAAGGATTACTCTGAGGATGTCTGATGCTAACAAAATTTGTCTCTATTCCCCGTTCTCGAAGTTGTCCCTTGAAACGATCATTCCTGAAGTATGTTGCATTGTCTAGAAGAATCCTTCTTGGTGTTCCTACGGTGGCTATAAATTTGTCGATGTTTCTCATTATTTCTTCGCCTTTCGTGGTCCGGCAACTGTATAATTTTACATATTTTGAAAATACATCTATCATGACTAAAACATGTTTATTCCTCTTCGTTGTCATAATTAGATCGCTTAATATATCTATTGCTACAATATCTAATTTGTTCCGGGATATAATATTTTTCGTAACGTTTTCATTCTTGAAATTCCTAATTTTATACTTTTGACAGATCGGGCACTTTTGTGTAATCTCCTTTGTAATGCGGTAATCCTGTCGGCAAATATAATTTTCTCGAAACACCAGCCAAACTTTTCTGCTGCCGATATGTCCATTGTCTTCATGCAATTTCTTTATAATCTTCTCTGCCAATGTTTGTGTCACCAAATATAGTTCCCTTCCGTCTATTCTCTTGAAATATATGTCGTTTTCCATCTCCGCTCTTCTTTTTTCTTTTTCCTCTAATTCTCCTTGATCTCTTCTTATTTCATTTAATGAGAATACACCTTCTTCTTCTGTCAAGATATTTAGTCCCACATGTAACGTAATTGCTTCCTTTTTTCCCGTGTCTTCATCCGTGTTAGTGCGTCGGCTATGATATTGTCTTTTCCCTTGATATACCGGAATTCAAAATCGTACTCCTGTAATAATAGAATGCCTCTATGTATCCGATTATTCACCAATCGGTTCTTCATGATGTGAATCAACGCGGCATGATCCGTCTCGATTGTGAATTTGGCTCCCAATAAGTAATATCTTAATTTGTTTACACAAAATAGTACACTGGCAAATTCCAATTCTGTCACGCTATATTTTCTTTCGTGAGTCTTTGTCACTCGAGATATAAAACATATTGGCACTTCTTGATCGTTTTGTATCTGTGACAAAACTCCTGCAAATTTTTGTATTGACGCATCAGTTCGGAGTATAAATGGTAGATTATAATTGGGGTGGTATATTTTCGTTCCTTTCGCAAATTCTTGTTTTAATATTTGAAAAGCCTTCTCCTGTTCTTCTTTCCAATTCCATTTTATCCCTTTTTTTAGTAATTTTATTAGAGGAATTTCCTTCTGGCTTAAATCGGGAATTAGTTTTTTAAAATAATTGATCGTGCCAAGAAAACCTCTCAATGTTTTCAAATTGGTTGGTCTTGGATATTCATCAATGAGCTTGACTCGATCTTCGGCTAGGCTGACTGTTTTAGTGTCCAATTGAAACCCTAGATAAATTACTTCCTTTTGGAAAAATTGACATTTTTCGATGTTTAATTTTAATCCCGCTCTATCCAATTCTTCCAGAATTATTTTTATATGTTTCATATGGCTCTGTACATCTCGTGAAAAAATCAACAAATCGTCGATGTAATGGACTATGAAATCTTCGTATCGATTTAAAATCGAATGTAAAGCCCGTACCAGTGCTGCACAAGCGCTTTGTAAACCAAAAGGCACTACCTTGAATCTGTAGACAATACCATCAATTGAGAAAGCGGTGTAGTTTCTACATTTTTCAGCTAAAGGTATCAACCAAAAACTATGCTTTAAATCAATTTTAGAAAATATGTGTGACCCTGTAATTCTTCCAAATATGGCCTCGATGTTTAGAGGTGATTCATATTGTGATACCGTGTGCTGGTTGATATTTCTGGCATCTAAACATAGTCTCAATTCTCCACTGCTTTTCTTTACTATTACAATTGGATTAATATACGGTGAATCACATCGTTCAATTATTTGATCTTCCAACATTTTATTAATTTCTTCTTTCACCTGTTGTCGATACTTATATGGAATCGGGTACGTTTTCGATCGAAAATTTCCCAAGTTTTTTACCTCAAATGAATGTTCGTACTTTCTGGCCACTCTGTTTTCCTCATTTATCAACGTTTCGTATTTTTTTAATATCAAACGCAACTCATTTTCTCTTTCTTCTCCACACATCAATTTAATTTCTCTTTCCTCAGATTCTTGACACATATTTATCGTCCATTCTTCATCCTCTTTTTCATTAATCTCTTCCCTAAAAACCACTGTTTCAATTATGTCGTTTTCATCTTCCTTTGTTGATATTCTTTCTTCTTCTTCTTCTTCGGGGCTCATCTCTTCTTTTGAGGAATCCCCGGTATTGACTTCCTTTATCCTTTTCTTAAGTCTTTTCCTTTTTCTTCTTTGTCCTTGCTTCGTTGCCAGATTCATTTCCACTGTTTGTTCTTTCTCCGAAATATCAATTTTCTGTTTCCCATGTTCGTTTTCCTGTTCTCCTTCCTTTTCTTCAGTCAGTTTCATCGTGTTATTTTTGAAATCTATTACTACATGTTTTTCTGCCAGTTCGTCCACTCCTACAATCATGTCATGCGACATGTTTGGCATTATTACACATTGTAATGCATACATTTTTTTATCCAGTCGTACCATCACTCGTATGCCTTCATTTATCGTTGCCAAAATCCGTTTATTCGCACCCACCAAATTTACCCTTGGTATTTTGTATATTAAATTTGTCAACTGTACTTCTTCTATTAATTTTCTGTTTATTAAGGTTATTTCTGACCCGGTGTCTATCAAAATCTTTATTGGTCTATTGTTAATGAAACCATCTACAAATTTTAAATTAACTCCTCTTCTTTCCTCATTATTTCCTGCCAATTTAATGAATTCCTTCGGGTGACAAAAAATTCCTGCCTGGTTTTTTGTTTTTAGTGGGTGCTTTCGTGAAAAACCGACTGTTGTTCTTCCGTATTTCTTCTCTCATCTCTATTTCTTTCATCCTCATTTTCTTCTATTTGTGTATGATTTACCTCTCTTCTATTTTCTTTTGGTCTGTCATATCCGTTTCGGTTTCCACGATATTCCTGTTCATTTCGTCTATTGTAATTTCTGTTTTCTGGATATGTGCGGGTGTTATTTCTGTTTTGATTTTCTCGATATCTGTCTTCATTCCATGGCCGATTTCTGAAATCATCATTTCCTCTTCTATTTTCCCGATTCTCGTTTTCCCTCCTGGGAATAAATTCTCGTCTAGTGTAATCCCTCCTAAAATTTTGTCCTCTCTCTCTGTATTCCTGAGTTTCTCGATGTCTATAATTCTCTTGTGACCTTCTTGCTCTTCTTTCCTGTATCCGTGATGCCCTTATTTGTAGGAATTGGCATAAACTATCGATATCTTTGTAGTTTTGTAAATTTATGTGGTCTTCCATTGTGTCTTCAAAGTGTCTTGCAATCAACTCGACTAATTGCTCAGATGAATAATTGTATTGCAGATGTTTTGCGTTATTGTACATTTGCAATGCGTATGTTTTTTCTGATATACCCATCTTCTCATGGTATTTCCCATTTTGCAATTCCTTATTTATCTGTAATTGCTCTGTCTTTCCCCAGAAAAAACTCAGAAATTTGTTTTCAAATTCTTGCCAATTTTCAAATTCCTCCACTTTGCTGTCAAACCATAGACTTGCCTCATCTTTGAGATGATTTCTGATAACTTCCTTAGCTGTCTCAAAATTTCCCATGTATTGTAACTTCTTCTTTAGATTATTCATGAACGGTACGGGGTGTAGTTTTCTTACATCCCCGCCAAACTGTATTTTTATTTCGCCGGAATTCTGGATAACTATTTCTCTTGTTTCTCCGACTCTATTTTGGTGTCTTATTTCCTTAATTAAATTTTCATTCCGTTTCACTCTTATTTCTATTTCTTCCTTATCTTCTTGCAGAGCGTTTTCAAACTTTGTTTCTAACTCTTCTAATTCCTTTTCCATTTTGTTTTTCATTTTTTTAATTTCCACCTCTTGTTCTGCCATTTCTTTTTTAACATTCTCTAAGCAACTTTTAACTTCTTTTATCACTTGTTGTGTTTCCTGTCGGTTTTTTTCTATTGCTTGTTTCGTTTCACGTTGATTTTCTTCCATTCTCTTGTGAGTTTCTCTTTGATTCTGTTCCATTGTTTTATCCACTTTATCCATTTTTTGCATCATTATTTGTAACATTTTCTCTATTCCTGACAATTCCTGTTGTTCTGATGCCATGATTGTTGTTTCAAAAATGTCTTCTTGTTCTATATGTTCTTCTTGTTTTTT
>OU898281.1:62613894-62759028 GCA_918026665.1 Diabrotica balteata
AATACTTAGTACGATCCGTGTAACTAGCGCCCTCTATGAGAATAGAATATAAAAACAAATTCATGGGATGTATCAGCTTCCAAAACATATTCGTATAAAATTTCATTACAATGTTGCCAGTAGTTTCGGCAAAATCGTAAAAAATACGTAAAATTTTTTTTCTTTAACGCCCTGTATCTTGAAAACGGATGGCGTTACAAAAATTTTTTACAATGCAAACCCCAATTATTTTTCAGTGTTTTACCTACCCTAGAGACGGGGTTACCTTTTTTTGAAACACCCTGTATATATATAATAATTGTAATCACAATTGAAAGCTCGAGTAAAAAATAGTCAACAAATAGCCCCTTTTATTGACTCCAACCCATCCAAAACAGTTTTATATATATATATATATATATATATATATATATATATATATATATATATATATATACATAGTTTAAATTCAGTCACATCTCACGAACAGAAAGAGGTAGTAGGAGGAACTATTGTTGTTTAAATAGTTCGATGTAACTACAAAAAACAAACTTTCAAACTGATGTCTAATAAAATACCGTTTGTGATTTTAAGTACTACCAGAGGGAAATTTAAGAAAAAGTTCATTATAAAAAGAAAATAGTATTTAGTAAGTAGGTTTTCTATAATATATATATATATATATATATATATATATATATATATATATATATATATATATATATATATAATATATATATATATATATATATATATATTCATTCAATGAAGTAGGTTTCAAAAGAAAAAATCTTTTGATCACGAGGATATCGGTCAAAGAAGAAATAATACAAGGAAATCACAGTTCCATTTTTATATTTAAAGACGTTTCGCTTGTGGAGTTTACAAGCTTCATCAGCCAAAGGAAACGGCAATGAAACTGTCTGGATGACAAAAAGAACGTCGAAAAATTCCTCATTTGATATTGGAGAGAAGAGAATGGTACACTAAACTGAGGTTGTCGATGTCAGTACGTTTATTCATGGTGGTAGGATTAAGGAAAATGTGGCACATTTCAAGGAAGCTTCTCTTGAAATGGTTGCTTTCTGTGTAAAGAATTTTGACATATTCATAATCTGGTCGGTGGTCAGACCTAAGTTTGTGTTGTGCTAAGGCACAGGAATGTTTGTGGCATCTAATATCACTCTTGTGAAAATATCTATCTAGGGATCTACGAGTCTGGCCAATGTAACATAGGTTACAATCCACACAGGGGATGTTGTAAACCACATTGATCTTTTCCAATGGGTTTAAAGGGGTTTTAGTTTTAGAAAATAGTTTACCAACTGATCTGACGTTTTTTACTCTAATTTTAATTGGTGTAGATGTTAGGAGTTTTGCGAGCTTCTCAGTCAGATGAGGAAAATAAGGGAGAGAGTAGTAACGTGAAGGGGAAGAAGGAACGTTATGGGAGTCATTTTCTGTTGTGCCTACTGTAATGTAAGGTTGAACTTGTACTTGACTATTATTTAGAATGTGTCTAGAAAGTGTGTAACTAGTGGAAAAAAGAAATTTATTAATTACAAATAATGGATAAGAATTTTGTAACAAAATAGATTTAAGAAGGCTAGGAGAGTCCCTTCGGTGAGAAGGATGTGTCAACCTATGAACCGTAAAACTAAGAGCTTGTACGAGGTTGTATTTTTATCTCATCGCATGGCATGAGTGGTAATTAAGAAAACGGTTACTGGCCATTTCGTTTCTATACCAAGAAGTACTTAACCTAAGGTCACAACCTCGCATGATACGCATATCTAGAAAAGGAATGCTATTATTGTTGTAACTTAGTTTTTTTACGTGCAATGTTAACGGGTTTTTTATTGAGCTTGGTAGTAGTTTTCATTCTTTCTTTTAATTGTAAACTAAACTTTTTCGCATTGTAATACACAAATTCTACTACACCGAAACATTCAAGCTACGATTTTAACAATATTTTAATGTATTGACCACAGTTACCACGGGAATGGTGTGTTTGTTTAACACCGTTTTATACTTCACTCACCATTCGTAAGTTATTTTTTCCATGTTTTTGTATATTATTGCCTACCACCATGGTAATATTTTTTAGATTGAACTGATGAAGCTTGTGAACTGCACAAGCGAAACGTCTTCAAATATAGGAATGGAACTGTGATTTCCTTGTAATGTTTCTACTTTGACCGATATCTTCGTGATCAAAAGTTTTTTTTTTTGAAACCTACTTCATTGAATATTTGAACGGTGTTTGACGGTCGTACTCCTTTATATATATATATATATATATATATATATATATATATATATATATATATATATATATATATATATAAAGTTTTATTTATAGAGTGTTGTATATTTAAAAAATTTTTTGTTACAGTTGTGTATTGTCAATATGATATATCTAACGCAAGATCCATCTCAATTTGTAACGGCTGTATACAAATCCTGTTTTTCGATTGCAAGCTTTAAAAAACAAACAAGAGATGAAATAACCAAAGAAAGCAAAACTTTTGTATTTATTTTATTATTGAATGCTATAATCTCACAATTATGTGCGGTTGTTGGCTTTCAATATGGATTTATATTTGAAGGTGATACTATAGATTTAAACGCCCTTAAAACAATTTTCAATAAAGAAATTTTATATTTAGCAGACATTGTAGCCTTTATTTATCTCTTAGCATGTGTTTTGGCAATATCACAGTTAATTAATGGTTCCTTTTATTTTTTAAAACACGCAAAATTTCAAGTTATATTACTAACCGTTTGGGTTGAAGATCTTAATAATTGGAATAACCAAATGATCATTCAAGGAAATCCTGCATATTGTTCCGCAGTAAAGTATACTCTTCGGAAAGTTATTACAAGATACTTAGAAATCAGAGAGTGAGTATTTTAGGTTATAATATAATATTTAAATATACAAAAAAATTTATTTTTAAATACACTGCTCAATAATTGATGAGGAGCGTAATTTTTATTTCAAAGATTTTAAAAGTCTGTTCGCTTCGTAGTATTTATAAATACACATTATTAAAAAAATCAAATATTTTAAAAAAAGCAACAATTTATTGAAATTAAGTAACATAAAATTGTATTCTACAAAGTCAAAAATAACGAGATAACTGGCCTATAAAACTTAGATAAAAAATAGTTTTAATTGTTACTTTTAAAAAACTTGTAATAGAAAGTTATACATATGGCCTTCACAGCTTCACTTTACTATTAAAGCTTATTCACAGGATTATCTAGTAGATATAATTGTCGTTTTATAGCGACCCAGATAATATGTTGTATGCACTTTATATCAGGTAACTGATCAAGTCTCTTCATTTTGTTAATACTGCAATTCTGTAATCTTTCTTTTAGAATTATTGCATGGTAGAGACTGGCATTTCTGTCAATAAGGACACATTTTTTCACTTAATAGCTCTATATCTCTGCGCCATCACCATCACACTTATCAGAACCACGAAGTCGGTACGGCCATAAAAACAAATACCACTCCAAACGCAAATCGGTCCTCCCCCAAGAGCAGTTTTAGACACCCTATAATGTTCATTATACCTTTATCCAAGCAATTCATGACCATATTTGTTTATATAAAATCTGGACACATGTGTAAATAAACAGTTTCTTCATTCTTTAATTGACCAATTGCGATGTTTTTTAGCCCATAGTCTTCCCAATCTGTAATGTTTTCTAGTTAGTACTAAATTATATAAACGTCTTCTTACTCTTAAGCTGATCATAAGAAAACGTCTTCTATCGTTTTGGTTTAAAGTTATGCTTCCAGTTGAGTTACACAATGTTCTGTTAATGCGAAAAGCAGTATGTATATGTTGAGGTTTGTCTAGTAATACTTCGCATAATTTTTTTTTTTTGATTTGTTTTTTGCGGATGAATTTTCATTCATCCGCAAAAAACAACATTGCCCACTGGTAAATAACAACGGAGAGTTAATTCATAACACCAAAGATAAAATAGAAGAATGGGAAAAATTTATACAACAGCTGTTCCGAGATGAAAGAGTAGACATTACAATAAATAATGTTACTGAAAGCCCACCAATTCTAAAAGTCGAAGTGGAATATGCCATTAAACAATTAAAGACCAACAAAAGCCCTGGACCTGATGAAGTTTATCCTGAAATACTTAAATTGGTCGAAAGTAATAACATTGATTTGTTAGTAATTTTGTTTAATACAATCTACGATACTGGGGAAATACCAGAGGAATGGTTAGAATCTATTTTTATTCCCATTCCAAAACAAGCTAACTCCAGGCGATGCGCAGATTTTAGATTAATAAGTCTTATGAGCCAAGTGCTTAAAATTCTATTAAAAATACTTCACAATAGGGTAGGTATACAAAAGGTGTGAAAAAGAAGTTGGATACGATCAATTTGGATTCAGAGCCGGAATGGGGACCAGAGAGGCCTTGTTTTCATTACAAGTACTGCTGCAGAAGTGTTACGACCAACAAAAGGATGTGTTTCTATGTTTTGTAGACTTTGAAAAGGCATTTGATCGCGTAAACCATAATAAAATATTAAATTCCTTGCAGAGCATCAACTTGGATAGTAAAGATCTCCGATTAATTAAGAACTTATATTGGAGGCAGAGTGCCAAGATTAGGATCGACGATCATACATCTAGAAATATTAGTATAAATTAAGGAGTAAGGCAAGGATGCATACTATCCCCTATGCTGTTCAATCTTTACTCGGAACTACTATTCAAGCAAGCCTTGGAAAACCTTTCCACAGGAATAAAAATTAATGGAGAACCAATATCTAGCATAAGATATGCAGATGACACTGTCCTACTGGCTGATACAGACACAAACTTACAGAGGGTTATAGACCACCTTAAGGATGCTTGTCGAGAGTTTGGAATGAAGATCAACGAAAAAAAAACAAAAGTAATGGTGATCCAAAAAAAACAGAATATTCCCTTACCTATAAAAATAAATGGGAATATTTTAGAACAGGTAAACCAATACAAATACCTTGGCTGTTGGATTAATTGCAAGCTAGACCCAGAACAAGAAATTAAAGCGAGAATTGCTCAAGCTAGGGATAGTTTCTTTAAGATGCGCGTTCTATTCTGCGATACACATATAAATATTAAATTGAGATTAAAACTTGTAAAATGTTTTATCTGGTCTGTTCTTCTCTACGGAGTCGAAACGTGGACTTTAAAAATAAAGAGCCTGAATAGAATCGAGGCATTTGAAATGTGGGTGTACCGTAGAATTTTAAAAATTCCTTGGACAGCACGAAAAACAAATGAAGAAGTACTAGCTAGACTCAATTTAGAAAAAGAACTATTGAGAACAGTCAAAAGAAGAAAAACCAGTTATTTAGGGCATTTGTTGCGCAACGAGAAACACTACATCCCTCAGTTGATAATAAAAGGCAAAATAGAAGGAAAGCGAGGAATTGGAAGAAAAAAATTGTCCTGGTTACGCAATATCAGAAACTGGACAGGACTTGGATTTGAGGAACTCTTAAGAGCAGCTGAAGATAGACAAACGTTTGCCACCATAACCGCTAACCTCCATTGATGGAGACGGCACTTGAAGAAGAAGACTTCGCATAAATCGGTCATCAACACAGGATGGGTACTCCGTTGTCGCCTTTACTTATGAACATATAAGGCTACACCATTTGTAGTCATAACGATTTCAAGCTCTAGTTAAAACTCTTTTTGTAAACCCTGTTACCCCTTCGTTGACCCTTCTTACAATCGTTTGAATTTGGACAATACCTAAATATCGTCGAGGCTTAGTTAGTAACTAATTAATTTAAATAATCCACTATTTAAACAACTGAACTCAAAGTGTGTTAAGAGCGTAGGCGCAAAATTTTTGGCCAATGCTTTTTAAATGCATTCATTTATTTTTCGAATCCTGAGAAAACTACTTTTTAAGTGTTTTTGAAAAACTTAAACGCAGAATGAAAGACTACATTATTACTGAGGTCCCAAAATCTATAAAAACTTCTATTATGTTTATTTTAGTAAGTTACGGGGGTGAAAAAGAAGAGAAAATTAAGTGTGATTTTTAATGTTAAATATCTCATTAAAAAAAACTTTTTGTTTATTTTAAGCGACTTTCGGCCCTCAGTAATAATGTAATCTTTAACTCGGCGTTTATTTTTTTTTAATATTTATTAGTTTTCTGGAAAAGCTTCTTAACTTTTTCGAAAAAAAAAACGAATGCACTTAAAACGCATTGGCCAGAAATTTGCGACTACGATCTTAATATTAAATGAAGACAATTTTGGTGAAAACAGTTAATAGAAAAAGATAAAAGCGGATGGCCACAAAGACAAGCCTTGTTTTATTTTGCTTAAAATGCATACAATGTGAGGGTATTATTATTGTTTTAATTAGAATAAATTTTTACAAACCCCGAAAATTTCTGGCGTCTGGCGAATATTACTTTATCAATTGTTGACCATTGTAGTTTTATATAATATTAAACAGCTTTAATTAAACAAAACTTACAGTAATAAAGTAGTAAAGACTTCTTTATGATGTTATGTATTTAAAATTTATCCAAAAGGATGACAACTTTTCAAAACGTTTTCGGTCCAGTCGGACCATTATCAGTAAAGTATTTTTAAAATAGATGAAACTAGTTACCAAAATAGTTGCCAGAACCTTAGATTACATGGCAATCGTAGTACCATGTAAAATTATAATGACATAAGGTCGATGTAAGAGGCTTTTATATAAAGGTAGATCTTCTATCATATTGCTTCCCAGCTCGAAGGGAAAACAACTATGATAGAGTGTTTCTTGTGGAAAACCCTATCTGTTGTTGCATTTTATAATTATTATCCTCCAAAAATAAGACATAATTTTATAAGGGTTCCTTATGTCTACTTACAGAATGTTCTTAGTTAAGTTAATTTTTTTTAATTTAATTTTTTAATTTTTTTTCTTATGTCTAAATAGCTACACATGTTTTAAACCTGTACCGTGATTGAGTACAAAATATCACTTTACAGGATGTTTAATTTTTAGAGGTTTATTATTGAATTATTTTAAGGAGTTGTATGTGGCTTATTCTAAATCAAATATCATGTATTTTAATAAATTATTATATTAAACGAATTTTCCTATTATATGTTTAGTTATATATTTTTTATGGGATATCCTGTATTTTATATTATTCTCTAATTATCTGCAAAAAGTTAAATATGCACAATGATTTACTATATCTAAATACAGAGTGTTCTGGGTTATGCTGATTTTTCTTCAAATGTAAAATTTTAATTGTAATTAATTTCTCAACTTATTGAAGAAATTATACCAAAATTTTTCCCATGTTTAAATAGTTAAACATTTGTTAAATATATTCCATGATTGAGTATTAAGAACTTCTTTATAATTTTCGTCAAAATTTACAGACTTATTTGTTCAATTATTAAATGTGTGATATGTGGCTTATTTTAAATATAATACCATATCTCCTATATACCCTCCGTTAGTCACCTATTCAAAAACTTGTATATCTCTGTCATTTTCTCTTATGCCTCCACTACACATCGGCAGACGCGTCTGCGAACACATTTGCAAATGTATCATCACAAGCTGACCACATATCTGGACACATCTGTAAATCCTTCAGTCTGTGTTAATTCCCGGGAGATGCTAGATCTACGCGAGCATTAAAAAATGGAAAGGCGTCAGACGTCCGCACCGAAACCGTTTGATTTGTGTTAAAAAAACCGACAACAATCGGATAACTTACAGACGCATCCTTGGACGTGATATATAAACAACAAATGATTAAATTAGCCCATCTACACATCTCTAGATGCATACGTAGATGACGCGAATTATGAATGTTCTTGGAAAAACACTTTTTTAAAAGGAGAACAACGTGGAACTGTGGAGTTCCACGTTGTTCTCCGAGTGCAGAGGTTGTCTCTCGCCCGGCTCTGGAACCCATTTGAGCCATGTGTTACCTTTGGTCAAATTTAATTTAATATAGAACATCACAGTTATTTTATAACACAATGTACAACATTTAATAACTAAATGTAATTTAAAGGGTTTTTACCCTAATATTTTGGTGGCTCAGGCATTATGACCTAGCATTTTCGATTTTAATAACCTGATGATGGACTGTTTAGTCCGAAAACGTTTGTTCTATTGATGTGGCCCTTTTAAGGGTTTTTTAAATAAATATACACATTTACAAAGATTAACCTCTTTTTGTTATACGTGGTATACAGCCAGCTACAGGAATTTTTTTTCCTTGTGGATTTTATTATTTTCTTCCTGTACGTATTGTATTGCCGTGGCTAAACTTCCTAGTTTCATTGCTCTAATAACAGAGCCCATTGGTTCTCTTAGGCCTGCTAAGAATGTTGTAAGAGCTTGTTGACGAAAAAATTCTTGTTTGCTCCTCTCAATATCGGCATTTATGGTAGGTAATTCTAGGCAATTATTAATACAGCTTAAAAGTCCCATGATCTTTTCGTAAAAATGCAAAATAGATTCTGTTGAGCCTTGACTTAAATTTACTAGGTCCCTTGTAAGCGAATTTTCGTCTCTCTGGTCTCCAAAATTTTGAATTAATGCGTTTTTTATTTCGTCCCAACTTTCACATCCATATACAGATATAACTTATTTTGCTCTACCTGCTAATTTACTCATAATACCATGAAGCAAAAATTTGTTTTGGATGTTCGCTGCATTAAGTCTATCATAATAATGGTTTAGAAGTATTGTAGAAACTTTGTTAAATTCATGTAATTCATTTGGATTTCCGTCAAAATTTAGAAGAATACATAAATTTTTAACGTCAAATTGTGGAACCGCCATATTTTAAAAATTTCAATATAATATATAGTCAATAGTCAAATCAGTATAGTAATTTTCAATAGTGAATATATATATATATATATAAATATATATATATATATATATATATATATATATATATATATATATATACATATATCAATCTTAATCTACTTATTTTCTATCTATTAAATCTCTGTGTTTATTAATAATATAGTATTTATTAAGCTATTCAATTTTTTTTAAAATTAATTTCTCAATATTACTCTAAAGTCAATCAAAGGACTTAGCGAAGATATTTTTAAATTATTTTTATCTTTCTCTTAATCTATTCAATTCTTTGTTTAATTTTTCTTCTAATCTAACTCTGATTCAATCTAAGGACTCAGAGGAGTCTGATTTTATAAAAATTCTTTCAAAATTTAATCTTCTTAATTCTAATTAACATTAAAAATCTCTTACAGGATAAAGACGATGCCGATGTGCATTTCTTGCCTCCTGGAGGCTTCTAACTTCTAATTCCCTCGGCTGAACTCTGCAGATGGTTTCCCTTGGGCTGGTTCTTGGAACAGTGGACAAACACTTAAAAGTGACGAGGGTCTATAAAGACTCTTCCACATCCTACTGACTGCGCCAATTATGAATGTTCTTGGGAAAAACACTTTTTTAAAAACTGAACTTCACAAATAGAACTTTTATTTTCGACTTACAAAGATTTTAGTAGCAACAACAATAAATTAAATCAGACTAAACTACAAATCAGACTGAAAATATTGATTTTTACAAGGTGTTTTATAATTTTATAATTGCTGATCTTGCAGTCCAATACGTCGCAATTCAGTCCAGAATGATCGAGCGGTAGTCCCGTGTGGAATCCACGTGGTAGAATTTACTGGATGGTAGCGGTCATTGTACTGTAACTCCCGTCTGTCGATGTCTAGAAGAGCCATTACATGCGCGTGAATCTCAGTAGCTGTTGCTAACAGGATTCTAATTTATGGTTTTAATCACTTCTATTGAACTTCAGTTGAATATTTTTTCAAACATAGAACAGTACTGGTCTACGATTGTAGACCACGTGTCCACTGACGTAATAACATCTTGCTACATTGCAAAAACTTGATTCTACTGTTTTTAAAATTCAAGCTAACTTTTATTTATTACCATTTGGTACAGTTGTAGTTACTGTGATATATTTTAGATATTACTATGTCTGATAATAAAAGAAGACGGGTGGAACGAAGCAACGACTCGGAAGTTTGGTCTCGATGGTTTGAGGAGATATCAAGTTGGGAAGAAGAAGACTGTGATGATGAGTCCGAAGATGATCTCGATGTGAATGTGAATTTTTCTGAAAGAAATGAAAAGGAACCTGCTTTATCAGACAACTCTGATAAAGCACGTCCTTTAAACATTTTACACAGGAAAAGACAGGGTGTCTAAATGGAAAAAGAATAGATCCAATTTACAAGTGGGTATTCCTTCTAAAAACTCATCAAACTTATGTCTACTACAAAAGGAAACGCACACACTGTTAAAACTGAAATTGATTGCCTGAAATTATTTTTTGGATAAAACAGATATTAGAGTAATTACTGTCTCGACGTATATTTTTATTGAAAATTTAAGGAGCAATTACCAAAGAAATCAAGATTGTAGACAAACTAATGAAGTCGTGCATGTATTGCGATATTGTTCTTAATTGGTATTCTTAAAAGTTCCAATAAACGTTTAGATAAAATATGGGATAATTCTCAAGGATCCATACTTGAGACATGCTACTTAGCAATGAACAAGAAAAGGTTTCGTTTTCTCATAAGATGTCTACGGTTCGATGATGTGGAGACAAGAACAGAGCAAAGAGAAATAGATAAACTTGCACCTTTTAGTGAACTTCTGGAAATATTTTAGGTGATTTTCCAAAACAACTTCATTCCTAGTGGGTATCTTACAGTAGATGAACAACTATTAGCATTTAGTCGACGTTGTGCGTTTAAGCAGTTAATAATAACGAAGACAGCTAAATATGGCATTAAAACATTTGCTCTGGTAGACACCAAAACGTTTTACACATTTAATTTAGAAACTTTCGTAGGAACTCAGCCAGAAAGTCTATCTTCTCCTTCTGTAAGTTCCATCCTCTATTGAAGGTTGGAAATCATCATGACTCTGTGGACTCTGTTGACTGCCGCTCTAAAAAGTTCTGCACTACTGCATTCAAATCACTCCGTTAAGTACTTAAGCCTCAATATTCTTTGTCTTCTCACATTTCGCTTCCTCAAATTTTGCCTTGCATAATAAGTTGTAATAATGCGTATTTTTGCCCTATCTCTCATCACATGTCGTAAGTACTCAAGTTTTCGTCTTTTGATAGTTAATATTATTTCCGCCTCATTTTCTATCCTTCTAGTTACTTTCAAGTTTGACATTCTTTGAATCCATGAATTTCGTAGGATTCTTCTGTAACACCAAAATTCAAAGGCGGCCAACTTATTTAGATGGACTTGTTTTAGTGCCCACGCTTCAAAGCTATAAAGAAGAGTAGAGAACACGTAACACCGAAGCATTCTCGGCCGTAGTTCTAACCTTATATCCGAACAACAAAGAAATAAGTTTAAGTTTAATGAATGATGCACGTGCTATTTCAATACGTGTCTTAATTTCTTTAGTTTGGTCTACATCTGATATTATCCATTTTCCTAAGTATTTATAGTTATTAACACTCTCAATTGCAGTATCTTCAATAGTCAATTGGATATTTGCATGTGTAGATTTATTCATGATCATGCATTTAGTTTCCTTTAAATTTATCTTCAGTCCTCACTTATAACAGTGTTCATTAATGCGTTGCATTACGTTCTGTAAATAATTGTTGTTTTCCGTCATTATTACTGTATTCTCTGCAAAACGTAAGTTATTCAAAACTTCTCCATTGATAGATATACCTTTTGTTGAGTCTGAGAGCGCTTCTTGAAATACCGCTTTACTGTAGACATTGAAAAGTAGTGGGGACAGCACGCAACCCTGGCGGACTTCTCTCTATATTTTGATATTTTGGATGTACTGGCTGTCAACTCTTACCTTGGCAGTTTGATTTCAATATAAATTAGATATCATTATTGTATTATCACGACTGTCAATATTTTTGTTTTTTAATATATCTACAAGCTTTTTATGTTAGACCTTATCAAATGCCTTTTTCTTCGTAATCTACGTAATCTACGTGAATGGTTCGGGTGTAGTTCGATTGAACTTTTCAGGCGCGCTGCTAACAAAGTCGCAGTGGCCATGATGATTTCCAATCTCCGCTAGGAGTGGCACGAGAAGAAGAAATGCCTTTTTAAAGTCTAGAAAATATGCAAATTTGTAAATACGAGTAACGAAATAACTCTTCGGTTGGTAAAGACCATCGCAGGTAAAAGTCAGACAACCGGTTTAGCCATTTAGCACTGGTCAACACTTAACTTAAGAAAAAACTTACATATTTGGGTGCTATAAGAAAAAACAGACTAAAGGTTCCTAATGAGTTTCTGTCCCAGACAAAAGATGTTAAGTCGTCTCTTTTTAGTTTCCAAGCTAATTGTACTATAGTGTCATATCTCCCAAAAAAAAGTAAGTCGGTGGTATTGATATCCTCCATGCACAATGATGATGCTATAGATGAAAATACTGGAAATAATAGAAAGCCAGTAATGATCACTGATTATAAAAACATTAAAGTCGGCGTGGACATGGTAGATCAATTGTGTCAGAATTTTAATATCGCAAGAAATACACGCCGTTGGCCAATGGATGTATTTTACAATCCATTAAAAATAGCTGACACAAATGCCCACTGCGCGTATAAGGCTTCTTCTTCATGTGCCTTGTCCGTTCCGAACGTTGGCAATCAACGCGGCTATTCTGACTTTGTTTACGGCAGATCTGAATAGTTCAGCAGATGACAATCCAAACCATTGCTGCAAGTTTTGGAGCCACGAGTGTCTTCTCCTCGCTGGACCCCTTCTGCTGGCTATTTTTTCTTGAACGACAAGCTATAGTACTCTATATTTATTATGTCTCATAACATGACCCAAGTATTCCAACTTTCTTTTTTTTATACTTATTCCTACCTCTCTTTCTTTACCTATCCGGCGTAGTACCTCTTTGATGGTCACGTGCTCAGTCCTGGATATACGTAATATACGTCGGTAAGCCCACATTTCGAAGGCCTCTACTTTTTTCATCAAGGTTGCGGTCATTGTCCACGCCTCCATTCCATATAACAAAACCGGGAATACATAAAATTTCAGAAGTCGAATTTTGAGAGGTAGGGAGAGGCTTTTAGAGGTGAAACTTTGCTTCATGCTAGTGAACGATGCTCTTGCCTTTTCTACTCTTACACGATTTTCTTTCGCTTGATCCCAATTTGAGTTAACTGTTGTTCCCAAGTAGATGTACGAATCCATCCGTATAAGGCTAATCATCCCAAACAGAAAATAAAACGCAGTGACTTTCTTAAAAAGTTTCCTTGGGAATTAATCTGACCACAAATTAAAGTTAGATCAACAATTTCTCGGTTGTCAAGACACATGAAGAAGCGTGCTCAATCTCTGCTGGGCATATAAACTAATCCCCCTTAATCCCCGTAGTTACTAAAGAATTAATTTGTTCGTGGCTATGTTTATCAACGAAATTAGAAAAAAATTTCTAGAAAGTCTTGTGTGAAGTGCGGAGCGTTTGCATGCAAAAATTACATGAAATAAATCTGCAATGATTGTTTTCCTGACTCAAAATGCAATGTTTCTGTATTCTCTAAGTTATACAATTGTTTAACAGTAATTTTACCTGTCTAATGGTATACGGATGTTCTATATCTTGGTGTCATAGGTTTTGCGTAGTTTATAATTTTCTTAAAGCGTTAATTGATTTTAAAATATTTACAGTTAACATTTCCCTATTGCTTCCTAAACCGATATCTTGGCATAGCTCTTGTACTCGAAACCAGTGAAGTTGTAAATCTACTTTTGGGTGCTGATTTGTGTAATAATTTTTTTCGTTATTGAAAATAATTAGATACACTTATACTTCAGTCGTTAGAGACGAAAAACCACTTAACCTCTAAAAATCATACGAACAAGCTTAATTTTGCTGAGCATGTGAATTTTGTGACACCAAAAAATTCAAAAAAAGTTTTCCACTTTTACCCCCGGGCTTCCCTCTAAATCCTCCCTCACAAGGGGATAAAACTCAAAAAAATCAATTAACCAAGAATATGTACACCGTAAAAAAAAATAAATAAAAAACGTAGCTGAGATAATTATAAACAAAAATATTTATAAGCATTTCTTGTGTAGAATGAATCATTTTCTTAGAAACAGCGCCTGAAACATTCAATTTGGCATATTGTCAGTTACGCGAGTGAAATCAATGTTTAATAAAATTTGTATCAGCTAGACGATCAAAATTCGACATCTTTGGTTCAAGTGACCTATAGACAAAAATCAAGATGTGTTGTAAAGGTAAAGAATTCAACTTTCGTATGCATTTTTTGTATTTTGGCGCAAATAAACTTTTTTTGTCGATTTTTGCCAATTTTTATGATTCCCACGAGATCAATGCAATCTGTCCCTTTCACTAACTGGCCACTATGAAGTTTTAATTACTACTTTACCTTTAAAAACTATAGCATGAAATTTTAGTTTGACTGTTGGCAACTAATGTGAGGCATTTGAAATATGTTTAAAAAACTATTTCAAATTTTACATAATAAACAAACTAAAAGATTTAAAACTTTTTTTTTTTTTTAATTGTACTGGTACGCGTTTTAAAAGAACAAAACTTCTGCAATAATCTACACGAAAAAATAGTCTTCTTAAATGCATTTACCGTGACGTGTGATGGTTTTAATGTAAAACAATAAATTTCTTAGTTTTTTATTCATATTTCAAATGCCTCATATTTTTACTTCCAGTCTTTAGGTAACTAGTATTATTCCTGTATACTTCTGTGATTATTCCTAAAAGGTATGGACTAATGCCAAGTTGTTGTAAATCTTGCCACAATTTAAGTCTTGGGACTGTATCATACGCGTTTTCTAGATCGATAAAGGCTAGATGTACTTTGACATCAACCGCTATTCTTTTTTCTATCAATTGTTGGCGTATAAACAAGTTATTAGTGCAAGATCTACCAAGCGTAAATCCACTTTGGTCTTTGCAAATTAGTATGTATCTATTTATTATCTTTCCAAACAATCTCTCGAAAGTAGGTAGGACACTTAATCCTCCGTAGCGGTTAGGATTTTTTCGATTACTATTCTTAAAGATGGACACTTGGTGAGCGGTTTTCTGTTTAGTACTTTAATTTGTTGGCAGCATTGACTTATTAGAAAAGTTATTCGTTCTATTACGAGGGGACCTCTTGCTTTAACTCTACAGCTATATTGCTAGGTCCTAGAGATCGCCCTTTTTTCATTTTAATAAATGCAGTATGGACCTCGTTGTTAGTAGTATTGATGTTACTATTTGTTTGTCTCCCCATACTGTATTCCTCTCTCATAGATTCCAATATCTTGGAGTAAAATTTTTATAGCGATCTTTTTAATTTTCTACAGGAATTAATTTTCTTAAGGAGTTATTGGTGTTTGTCTTTAGATAAGTGATAGTTTCTCATGCTTTCATGGTCTGAAAATCACCAACTAAATTTTTAAATTGGGCACATTTTTGTTCCCAGAAATTGTTTTTTGGTTCTTTTATTTAGTTGCGTACTTCTCCGTTTTTCCTATGATATGTAACTCTATTGCTCGATGTTTTATTTGTTAGCCATTTTGTTTTGTTTTTGAAACATTTCCTTTAAACGTTTTCTGATACCCATTGTTATTCGTGGTGTTTTTTTTTTTCGTTGTTCCCTGTTCTTAATACTTCCTAAGCAATTTTTTATTATAGTTTTGTGGTTGTTGTATTCTTGCTTTACATCCATATTTCTTTTCATCTCAATTAGTTTCTTTTTTAATCTCGATTGAAAAAGATGTTTAATACTTGGTTGGAATAAAAAGTGCAATTTTAATTTCGTTCTTAAAGATCATCTTGGAGTTTATTCTTTTTATATACGTAAAGAAATACCTACCATTGACAAGGTTTTAGATATCCTGTAAAGACCTGTTTAATAGAAAACATGTGGTACACTTAAAGAATATTTAGGTATTTAGATCTAAGAGCAAATTAATTATAATTGTTATTTAAGTTAAAATATTAAAGTTTATTTTCAAACTGTTTCAGATACCTTGCTTTAGTACATAACATTAAATGTGTAATGATCTATGGTTTTTTATCTTCTGGTTTTCTTTCCTTTGTATCGGGAATACTAGTGTTAATTATGGTAAGTATTCTACAACGAAATAAATATTCTAACACCTTTTTCTGGAATTTGCCTTATATTTTATGATATGGATTGATTGTTTTGTATTTCTTTTTATTGGAAAAATTTACCGCATCCACCATGAGGTGATTAGCGGAAATATAGTGAAGGTATACAATTCGAATACCTGCTTTAAATTTTATAACACAAACCTGGTATATGTAAGATAATTTGCGTTATCAACATATCTGAAAGATCTTCGGTTCCTATCACGATCCGAATACTAACCAATACCGAATGAGAACAAATGCCGAGGTCAAACAAATGTATAGTGCTAGCGACTTAGTCCAAGAGATTAAATCCCAACGTCTAAGATGGGCTGGCCATGTTCATAGGCCCCCTAATAACCGCCTATTAAGTTAATCTGCGAAGAAGTCCTGACAGGGAGAAGGCCCTTAGGACGTCCACGAATGCGATGGAGATATAATATATGGTCAGATTTGAGAACAATGGGGCTACCCACTGACTTAAACATCATGGACGACCGTTCGAGATGGAAGCAGGTTGTGCAGTCAGCCAAGACCCACCCTGGGTTGTAGTACTACCAGAAGAAGAAGACGAACATATCTAAAGCAATTGTCAAATAACTGTCAAATTATGGATAGGCATTTTTGAGCCCTTCGCATTTTAAAGTTGATTTAAAGCAATATTACTTAACAACAAAGAGACTGTCAGCTATTGCAGGACAGATTAATTCGTTTTGGTTTTGATCAAGTTAACCACGTTCAATCAGTCTAGTAATAAAATATGGTTAAAACATTTTCAATTTGTGAAATATTTCTTTATAATTATAACTGTTCTCTCGTATTATTCATTATAGACGTTAATATATTTCCGGTATCTGTTTCTAGATAACTAATTTAACAATGCACGTGGTGGTCGTGTGTATTAAGGTACAAAAAAATGCTTATTAAAAGCTTAAAATTTTTATTTTAAAAAAGATCTTTTCGAAATTGAATCATTCCATCATCAGTTTACTAAAAGAGAGAGTAAAAAATCAATATTAAAAAACAAGTAAGCTAAAACTTAAATATTTAAAAAGAACACGTTGGTTTTTTTACTACTTACATAAAAAGTTGTCAAACAAACATTGTATGGCCACATGAAAACATAGGAAGGAACTCCGTATTAAAAAACTATCTTCATGGTGTTTATGAAGGTAAATGCAATAGACTGTTAATTTGTAGATTACTAAAAACTGAAAATGGGGGCATCTTACATGATCCCCTGTAGTTGGTGAGGTTTTATTGACTTACATTACCTCTGATCTATGCTGGAGTCTAGGGCTAACTGATAGAAAGATGGTATGAAAAATCAGTTAGTACCTGTCAATGTCACGTGAAATGATGTAGTAGGAGCAAAAGTCATTGTGCTTAAGTTTGTGAATAGGCCGTTTTTAGTGAAGACTTGTGTTTAGTGTGTAGTAGAATCAATAGCAATTTTTTGTATTTTAAAAAGGCGGAAGAATGTAAAACAATGAGTAACTGTAATGTAAAATAAATTTGGTATACCAGGGTAAGGTAAAATTTAAGTTAGGTAGTTAAAATTAATAAATCATTTTACAGGCGATAAAAGGAATGTTGTTACCTAATTGTTTCCTTGTATGAAGTAAGTATAGATAAAAGTTGGTTTAAAATTTATGAAAGATGAATCGAGAAAAAAGAAATAAAAGAGAAAGAAAGAAAAGGAATTAGGAGATGAATGTAAAGATGTAAGCTGGGGATACTGAAACTGATTGTGGTAAAAGATTGATGGATGTAAAGTGAGTATTTCTAAGAAGACCTGTGTGATTAGTTAGATGGTAGTTATTGGAGAGGATAGGAAATTGGATATTGGAAAAGGGGGATGTTATTGTATTAATGGTGACAAGAATAGAGTTAAGTATGGCGGATTATATAGGGTGATAATGAGCTATGGGAAGCTAGAAATAAATGTAGAAGTAAGTAAGACTGGATGTGTGGTTAAACACAAGTCTTCACTAAAAACGGCCTATTCACAAACTTAAGCACTGATTTTTCATACCATCTTTCTATCGGTTAGCCCTAGACTCCAGTATAGATCAAAGGTAATGTAAGTCAATAAAACCTCACCAACTCTAGGGGATCATGTAAGATGCCCCATTTTCAATTTTTGGTAATCTATAAATTAACAGTCTATTGAATTTACCTTCATATACACCACGAGGATAGTTTTTTAATACGGAGTTCCTTCCTATGTTTTCATGTGGCCATACAATGTTTTTTTGGCAACTTTTTATGTAAGTAGTAAAAAACCAACGTGTTCTTTTTATATATTTAAATTTTAACTTACTTGTTTTTTAATATTGGTATTTTAACTCTCTCTATTAGTAAACTGATAATGAAACGATTTAATTCCGAAAAGATCTTCTTTAAAATAAAAATTTTAAGATGGAAAAAGGCAGCAAATATTTGATTTCACGCAAACAAATCCTATGTATCTGTTGATACGTATTTCGATATAATAGGTCTCGCCAGAACAGCTATTCATAGGAGTTCTCAACGTGAAAAATCAATATTTTCTGCCTTTTAAGAAGCAACAATAACATGGCTTCAATACGGACGCGCTAGCGACATCTAATTACAAAAATCGTAAAATAGTTTCGAAACACAATTCAGATTTCTACTTTATAATCTGAGCCTTCTAAAAATTGCAAGGCAAACAGACGTTGATAAAAGATGTTAAAAGAGACACGGGGAATCTAAAATTTGCATTCCGCGACATGTCTTTTACAACTAAGCAGAAATCCTTAGCAAATTGTGCTTCTAGTACTCACACAGAGTAAATCCGAATAAAATGAGAACTTCTACGAATTGCTGTTCTGACGAGACCTATTAGGTCGAAATACGTATTAACAGATACATAGGATTTGTTTGCGTGAAATCAAATATTTGCTGCCTTTTTTCATTTTATTTGGATTTACTTTGTGTAAGTACTAGAAGCACAATTCGCTAAGGATTTCTGCTTAGTTGTAAAAGACATGTCATGGAATGCAAATTTTAGATTCCCCGTGTCTCTTTTAACATCTTTTATCAACGTCTGTTTGCCCTGCAATTTTTAGAAGGCTCAGATTATAAAGCAGAAATCTGAATTGTGTTTCGAAACTATTTTACGATTTTTTAAAAATTTTAAACTTTTAATAATAATTTTTTTATACCTTAATACACACGACCACCACGTGCTTTGTATTCAACAGGTATACTAGCCACTCCTGGATATCGCCACTTCATGGTTTGTTCCAGTTTCACTTTTAATAATTTAACAAGATTAAAAAATACATTTTTATTAATAAAATAATATTTTAGGGGGGTAAAGAAGGTCCATTTATTGGTGTACCAATGACTTTTGTGTGTATGAGTGCATTATTTAGTAGTTGTTACATCTGGGACGATTTAGTAATGGCTGTAAGTATACACAATATTCTTTTAAATTTTATTACCCTATTAGCGCCACAATTTTTTTTTCAAAAATTTAGTTTTCTTGTTTTTGTGTTTTCATTAAGTATCACTTAAAACAGCTAAAATAATAGCTATAAAATTTTTAAGCTAATAAAAAAAGTGTAGTACTTTCCCATAACTCAGGTGAGCGTTAAATTTTTTGTCTAAGCTGTGTTCTATCAGCGTTAGTGTGAATAGGGTATTTACAGCTTTTTCTTCCACTTCTTTACAAAGGAAAAAATATTAATTTTTTTGCAAATATTGGACTATTCTGTTCGTCGTTAGTACTATTTTCATCCAATTTGAATTTCTCTGCGTTGGAATGCAAACTCCTAGTTACTGTTTCTTCTGGCGGAGTGAACAGAACGTATGAATGATTTATAGAGGTCGTTTGTATAACTAATGACGACTTAACATTGCTGAGGAAGATATATAAATGTCTAGGATCGATTTAAAATGCTTGGAGCCTCTTTTCCAATCTGTGGATTACTCCTGACTAGGAATACATAACTACACGGTAATTATTATTAAAGTCAACAGTCTTCCGAGTTAAACTGCGTCGATTATCATTTTGGGGAGGTGTCGACATCCTCTTTGATATCTTCTTCAGGGCTTCCAAGGTAATCTCCATGCATTCCTACTACTGGAAAAGCGGATGGTTTATGTATATTACCGCTGATGACGTGGTTTGGGTGGAATTTGGCGTAATGGTTAGCTTGGGGGTTAGCGTGGGAATTGGCACGAAGATTGGCCACGATATTTTATTTGTGAGACTTTTCATGTCGAAGATATACCGTCATCTCATTTATTGAAATAATTTGGCTTTTTCCAGTTTCTATGGCCTTTTGAATAATAATTGTTTCTTTTTAAAAGTTTTCAAAATTAATTTGAAACCTTTGACCTGTAAGTAGATGGTGTTGACCTAGAGCTAAAACTAAATCGGAATTGCGAACAGAAATAGAATGTTTATAAATATTATTTTAGATTTTATTATTTGTTTAGCCTCTATAGGATCGGGGGCAATCTACACAAGCAATTTCATAAACTCCGTGTTGTTCATTTAGAAGTTGTTTTTGATTGATCAGACAAGAGATGGATTGACAAGTTTTGTCGGGGGTAAATATTGTCTTTATTTCTCTTTATCTGTGATACCTTGGATGTAAGAAAAAAAAGCTTTTGTATGATGAGGGTCTGAGTCCTTGAATTAAGATTGAGTGAAAGATTGATGTCTGTCTTTTTCTTCTTCTTGTGCAACTCCTATGGTAGATTGAAAATCATCAAGGCTATCCTGACGTTTTTTACAGCTGACCTAAAGAGTTCGTTTGTGGTACAGCCAAACCACTTTCTCAAATTACGCGACCCTGACATTCTGCTACGGCCTGGATTCCGTTTTCATTCTATTTTTCCTCGCATTATATTTTGAAGAAATGCGTATTTATTTCCTCACATCAGGTGACCCAAATATTCGAGTTTTCTTTGTTTGATCGTTAACAAAATTTCTAGGTCTGCTCCTATCCTTTCTATTACTGCAAAGTTTGTGACTCTTTCAAACCAACTTATTTTCAGCATTTTACGGTAGCATCACATCTCGAAACTTTCAATATTTTTTATGTTGTTCTGTTGAGAGTCCAGCCCTTTACACCATATATTAGCGGGTAAAATACGTATCCCCTAAGCATTCTTAATCATAGAGGGATGCTTAGACCTCTGTTGCAGAAGAATTTCCTCATCATTATGAAGTTCGCCCTGGCAATTTGGATACATATTTTTATTTCATTGTTTTGGTCTCCAGTTTCGTTTGTTAAATTCCCCAAGTACTTGTAACTCAATACTTTTTTAATTTAAATGCCGTTTATACTAATATGTGCTGGTTGTGTCATGTTTTTACTGAAGACCATATACTTGGTTTTTTTGATATTGATATTTGTGCCATATTTGTTGCAGGCAATATTTATAATTGTAAGTAATCGTTGTAATTCTTCTACTGTTCTTGCATTTAGTACAGTGTCGTCTGCATATCAAATATTATTTACAACCTCTCCATTGATTACAATTCCTTCGTATGCTTGCAAAAGGGTTTCCTGGCAGATGCTTTCACTATAAACATTAAATAGCAGCGGTGACAAAATGCATCCCTGTCGTAATCCCCTACGTATTTCTACTGCTTGTGATATCTTATCTTCTATTTTAATGTTAGCTTTTTAAATTCAATATAGATTGAAAATAATTCGCAGATCTTTATTATCTATGTCCTTTCTTTCAAGAATGTCTCTCAGCTTATCATGGCTTACTCTGTCAAACAGTTTTTCAAAATCGATAAAACATGTATGCACTTCCTGAATAACATCTAGGCATCATTGTGTAAGAACATTCTCGAGTACATAGTCCTTTTCTGAACCTCATGTGTGTATCACTAATATCTGAAGCCAACTTTTGATAAACTCGGTTGTGGATGACTTTTAGAAATATCTTTAGTTAATGGCTCGTTAAAGTTACTGTTCGATGTTATGAACATTCTTTTGTATTGGATTTCTTTGGCAGTGTAACGAATGTAGACAACAGCCACTCTTGAGATATACTACCAGTTTTGTATATTGTGTTAGATAAGTGCAATATTATACCTATTGAGTCATTATCCAAGAGCTCTAGCAATTCAGTAGGAACCTCATCGGGTCCATTTGCCTTTCCAGTTTTGGAATTACTAAGTACCACTTCTACTTCAAATTTAAGGATTTCAGGTCCCGTTTTACGATTTACCTGAACAGAGATATTTCTCTTGTCCTCAAACAATTCTCTTACGTATTCACTCCATTTATTAATTTTCTCTGTTAAATCTATAATAATCTTTCCGTCTTTGTTCGTAAGCAAACTTATTTGATGTCTTCTTTTCCTGTAATTTCTTTCACATCTTTATCTGCATTGAATGTGTCATATTTTCTTTCATAGTTTTCCATTTCTACACATTGTTGTTCAATCCATAATTTTTTGGCCCTATTTATTTTTTGCTTTACGTTCTTATTAACCTCTATGTATTTTTGTGCATTACCCTTTATTTTACGCCTTTCATCCATTAGTTCTAGTATGTCTGGTGTCATCCATACCTTGTGTTTCTTTGCAGATCTGGTTAGGTGTTCCTTTTCCGTAGTTCTTATTGTAGTGTTTAATTGACTTTCTGCTATACGGAGGCAGGTGTTTATTTCTTCTTGCACTGTTTATCGTAGGTGTTCACTTTTAAGGTGGCTTAAGTCTAACGCCATGATGATTATTACTAGGGGTACTCTATGAGTAATGCAGTAGTTCTCCGTTTCCTTCTACATCGTTATGCCGTTGACTATTCTGTAGGGTTCATCCGCCTTCGAGACCGATCTCTTAGCCTCAGGACAAAAGTGTGTCCTAACACTTACCAGCTCATCCACTCGAAGCTGTCAGTCAGTAAGTGGGGACTGCGTATACCGGCAATCGCTCGGTGGGTAGGCAACTTAGGAGTGTTTGAATGGGGAGAGGCGCAAGTTATGCAGTTTGTGTGTAGGGTGTGTGACAATATGCCAAACACACCCCCCACGCAAATTGGATCCCTTTCACTCTAACACGGTTAATAGGACTCATCCGACACTCGGGGTGTGGATGAGATAGGTTTGAGGATAAAATAATGGGTAATGTTTAGATGAAATGATAGGAAAGGACAGCGGTCAGCTGCTCCTGTAGTCGCCTCTTACGACAGGTAGGAGATCATGTGGGTGTATTCTACTAAGTGACCCGCATCCCACACTGGGATTGATATCTGTAAATGCTGTAATTGATGTGATTTTTGCAGAAACCGTTTTAGATGAGGGCTTTTTCTAGAGATAAGCGTATTATTTTGTGAAGGGAGATGATGCGATGTGTATGGCTGGGTGTTCGATGATAAATAGAATGGTGAAAACCTTGAAAGTGGTTTTTCTTTATGATAACGTAGAGAAACAATAGGGATACATTTAATATTTAAATACATATTTATATATATATATATATATATATATATATATATATATATATATATATATATATATACAGATTGAACCAAATTAATGTCTGTTTGAACTGCATTTGAAATAGTGGACCAATATGAAACTTGGACAAAAATAAATCTATACCTGAGTATAGACATTGTATAAAATATCGTTCAACTATCTGTCTCACAACAATGTTGTTTGCGTAAGACGGGTTTGTCTAAGGAAACGATAATTGTTCAGGAAATAAATCTCGAAAAAAGTTAAAACCTCGCAATTTTTTCGTCCTGCATGTATCCAGTTGAAATTTTAACAGAGAGTAAATGATAGCTCAAGGATCAAAATCTATATCGAACCGAAGTGCGCTAAAGGGTTTTAGGGGTGAAAACTACCCCTAATTGTCAAAAATTATAAAATAACATATTAAACCTGAATATGGGTAAGATTTGGTTTGAATTAGTTAAATAATGATTATTTTACACTTTTGAGTAGAGTTCCATCATATTTCAACCCTTAAAAAGCAACCCTTGTTAGAGGTTAATGTAAAAAAAATTACTAATTCTAAAAAAAGATTTCGCCTTGGATCGATTTGGATAAAAATGTGGATTTAAGCTCAATTCACCCGCTGCTTTATAGTTTATGTCATGTCGACGAACCCTGATTGTTCTAAGGGGTGAAAACTACCCGTAATTGTCAAAAATTATAAAATAACATATTAAACCTGAATATGGGTAAAATTTGGTTTGAATTAATAAATAATGATAGTTTCGTGCTTTTGAATAAAGTTCCATCATATTTCAACCCTTAAAAAGCGACGCTTATTAGAGATTAATATAAAAAAATTAGTAATGCGAAGAAAATGATTTCACCTTGGAACGATTTGCATAAAAATTTGGACTTAAGCTCAACTCACCCTCTGCTTTATAGTTTATGCCATGCCGATGAACCCTGATTGTTCTTAGGGATGAAAACTACCCCTAATTTTCAAAAATTGTAAAATAATATTATAAATCTTAAGATGAGTGAAATTTGGTTTGGATTAGTTAAATATTGATTTTTTTATACTTTAAAATACAAATTCATACATTTTAAACCCTTAAAAATCAATTGTTATGAGTGCTATAGGTGAAAACAATTTTTTGCCAAAATTTTGCAACTTTTCAACTTTTGAAAATCACCCTTTACAACATTGCAGTTTTTATAAACTAATTTATAAGATAAATTGAAAAAAGTAGAATTAAATACAAAAAAATTTATCAACATAAAAAGGCACCATATATTCTTATACATTTACATAAATAGTAGAAAATATTTATAGGTAAAACAATTATAATATTAATTTTATTCGTCATTAATTACATCTTCATCGTGATCTATGTCATCCTCATCTTCAATTATTGGTGGACTATTATTGCACCCTTTACCTGAGCACCCAGAACAAGTAGAGTTACAGTATAAACCAACTTTTCTGCACCCACATGAAACACCGCATCCTTTTTTGCATTGCCAAAAAATAATTTTCAAAAGTTCATCGAGTGCAGGTTGTTTGTTCATGCATACGGGTAATAACAAACCATCTTTGGAATACCATCTCCAATCTGTTGCTCTAATATTTTCATTGCCAAGCCATAGACATATGAGCAGATGTTTTATACTGTTGTATGGGATTTCAAAATAAGAACGCTTATAATTTCGAACGTATAACGCCTCACTAGCTAATATACCGGTTTTGTAGATTATTATGCTCCGAAATGTACTGTACTATACTAATAGAATTTTCCGGAAAAAAATTCACTGGTTTTTTAACGTATTTCTTTTAATTTTTAACGATAGAGTGTTTCTTCAAAAACGATTTGTAGAGGTTTTTAAGAGCTACAATGATCTGTGAATTAAATCTTTTTGGAACCCTTGGTTTTCAAATGGGGTGAGTTTAAAGGGCTCGAAAAAGATGGTGCTTGATCGTAAATCGATGCTTTAAACGGCTATATCTCGCCAAATATTCATTGTACAACAAATCTAAATGAAGGATTATTTTAGTCATTAAAAAAGCTACAATTTGGTAATTTGTGTTTTTTTCATATATTTAGTATTTTCGGGCATATTTAAAAAAAGAAGGGTAAAAAATATGAAATTGTAAATCGTTTCTCGCTTTAAGCTGTACTTTTTCTAACACAAAGCATTTTAAATGGGTCAAACTTCTTGGACGTATTAACAATACATGTACAAAGGGAATTTCAGAAGGTTAAAGATCGATTTTAATTATGGAGGAGGTTAGGGTGTTGTTTCGATTTTTTCGTAAAAAATGAAGCATTGACCTTATTTTCATCATAACTCACTCAATTTTTGAGCTAGAGTATTTTTTATGATAGGTCTATTTATGCTCTTTAAAAAAGGTTTTGTGAGTTTTCTTCCAAAAATGCATCATTTTCCCGATATTTGATTTTGAATCTTTCAAATTTGGAATTTGAAGAAAACCGCTGAACATTGATAGGCCGTATTTCGTTTCCTATTATATCCCAAAAACATTTTAAAAAATGAATTGTATTTGTGTTTTTAAAAGCTACAAATTTGTTCTCTACAATTTTTTTGATAAATGCACCATTTTCGAATTATTCGCGAAAAATCGATTAAAAACGTGGATTTTTTCGTCTAAAAGTTATTACTTTCAATCGCGGATAACTTGAAAAATATCATTTTATAAAAAAAATGTATAGCGCATTTTTTGTTTAGAATCACTTTTTCAATCGAAACCTGTAGTTAAAACGTAAAAAAAATTTTCACCCCGGAGATGGGGTGGAAACCACCCCCTAGGCTTTGGCGCACTTTGGTTCGATATAGATTTTGATCCTTAGGCTATTACCTACCTTCTGTTAAATTTCAAGTCAATCCAGGAAGCACGAAAAAATTGCGAGCTGAAATGCTTCATTTCCTGGACTATAACTGGTTTGACAGCATAAATCGTAGATTTATGTGTAGCTTTCAATTTTTATGAGTTCAGAATCCAGCAGCCCGCTGAAGTATTGGATTTTTATAATATAATTATTTGACAATATTTTGTTGGCCAACCACCTACAGCAGAATTGAGCCGAAATACATTATATTCCTATGTTCCGAATTTATTTCGTTCAATTTGTATATATTGTAAAGACTACGACCGTCAATTTATATTGATAAAGCATTCAACTAGTGAATTCAGAGGTTTGGTTGGCAAAATAAAAGTAGAAGTCAACACTCCATAAGTTTATAGAATTATAGAAGACGTTTTGCTTTATATTTCTAAAGCTTCATCAGTTCTCTAAAATACAAAAGATGACATAAAGTTTATAAGAAATACAGATCTAATAGTTTATAACTTACAGCTTATTATGTAGTATATTAAAGATATTATTATATATGTACTAATGTTTACTCATTATTTAGAACTAACTTCAAAAAAGAACAACAAACAAAGAACACTCAAACTTTACAAAAAATAATATTCATATTCGTAGATACGAAGATTTAAAAAATTTTTGTACGAAAATTTGGCTTCATTTAGAAATTATTCTCGAATGAAGACAAACAAAACACTGATTTATTGCAGTCCATTGCAATCTATGGAAATGACGTGACGCGATACCGAAAAATTTTTAAGAGCCATAATAATATGTTCATATTATAATGTATTATATCTGTATATATATAGAGCTCTATTTAAGTTTTTATATTATACTGTTCATCCGAAATTTCTAAATTTTTATACCTTTTAGTCAAATCGTTTAAATGAGGCATTATATAACACTAATTGGATGTACTGGAATGAGAGCAACAGAAAACTATTATTGTTCTTACTGCTGATCACTTCGAGACCTATTCTTAAACACGTTCCTGGAATATGTTTGCTGGATTTCAACTTAGTAAAACAGGTAACCCAAAAATTATAATTAAATCAATTTGTCAAATATACGGATTCGGGATTTATAGGCGTGGCATGTAAAATGTTTCTATTACTGGTCTGTATTTTTTTTAGTGGTGTCTTAAGTTTATTAATTTTTATTGCTTTAAGTACGTAATATATTGTGTCTGGAGCTATGTTATTTCCTAAACGAATATTATTTTTTTAAACCACTGTATTCAAGACTTGAACTTAGTACTTAGTACTAATCATATATACTTAATGCCTCTTAAGATTCTATTAGTTTTTAGTTAAAAGCGTATTATTTCCTCATGGAAACACATATTTCGAAGCAAAGTACATATCCTCTTCCCAAAATTGAATTAGCCAAGGCCGAATTTATAAAGAGGAACTATCCTATTTTATTTGTCAGTTGCCAGTTAATATTTGTATGATAAAGCCTTTGCCTGAAGATACACAGATGATCTTCAAGAGGTTGAAATATGATATTTTTACCTCTCATTAAAATATTACAAAGGGCCTAGACGTGCTAAAAGGAGCTCGTAAGTGAATATTATCTGCAATAAGTAAATTGTTATAGGGAGGGACTTTATAATAAAAGGAAGAAAAAGAATTTCTAACTAACGAACAGTAAACAACGTAAAGTATTTAAAAGAAAGGTTCTGAGAATAATCTTTGGCCCTCAAAGAGATGAATTTACAGGGGACGCCGCAGTGCTGAATTGATGACTCCGTATGCAACTGAAAACATAGTTAGACATATCAAGGCAAACCTAAGAAGATGGGCAGGTCACGTAGTACGATCAGAGGATGACAGAGCGTTAAAAACAGTATTCTTTGAAAGAGCAAATGATAGAAGATCAGTAGGCCGACCGAGAAAAAGATGGAAGAATGATGCTGAAGCCGCTTTATCTAAAACTGGGGTACAACAATGGCAAATAGAAGCGCAAGATCGTAGAGGATGGAGGGCGATAGTGGATGCGGCGAAGACTCACCCCGAGTTGTAAAGCCAGTAAAGAAGAAGAAGAAGTAAACAACTTACCACAAAAATATAAGTTTCCTAATAACTACAGAGATACATGTCTAAATGCATTTTGACATTCAAATATTAACTGGCAACTGACCACTAAAATGGGATTTTGGCATTTTATACATTAAGCCTAAGGTAATTATTTGTGGTGAGGGTATATGCGCTGTGATTTAAAATATTTATTTCAATGAGAAAATTATACACTTAAAACGCATTTAACTAAAAAAGAATAAAATTTCGAGAGGTCTTATGTATAACTAATACCTGAATAAAGTGTTTTGAAAACAACGTATTCATCTATGGAATAACATAGCCCCAAATATAATTTATGACGTAAAATTTTTTTAAAGAATAAGGGTGGTTGAAATACTTATAAGCGTTCAAGGCGATAAAAATTAATAATCTCTCTATGAATAGTCTTGCAAATACAGACCAGTTAGAATAAATGTTTGCCACACTGTATACCATAATTCACATTTGTTCAATTCATTGGCCAATTTAACTGATGAAAACCAGTATCAGTAGTGATGTTTCGATTAGTGTTTACAATAGGCTGTACAAGTTGTAAAATGTTAAGTGTGAAAATTAATAGTTTTTTCGGATTGAGTTTATCTTTTCCAGCAAATATAACTTTTTTTATTAACACCTGTGCGGTGTTTGTATACTGTTATCTGGTCACAAATGACCAATTATCAGTTATTTTCTGACCTAACATAATAACAGTAAATACTTAAATCTAAGGCTTACCCTATGGCTTACTCTTATTTTATCTATTAACTAATGCACTACAAATAACATGTAATAATTTCACAGCGCTACACTCTGCTTTTTACACTAAACTGTTACACATTTACACTAGCTCAAATGGTTTTGTCCTTATGAGTCTTCTCTTTAGTTCAGTGTTGTCAAGAAGCTGGATTGCCTCGACATTCACATGACTATGCAACCACTGCTCGTAACTTGCTGCTGTTTACTTGATTATTTAGATCAGTTTCCATACTCAGGTCCTGGTGGAGGTTGCTGTTACGGATATACCAAGGAGCATCAACAATGTTTCTCAGTACTTTGTTTTGAAATCTCTGGATAATATGTATATTACTAGCTTTGGTACAGCCCCAGAGTTGGCCTTCATATACCCATACTGGCCTCAGTATTTGCTTGTAGATGGATAATTTATTATGAATTGATAATGTTGAATTTTTTTTATTCAGCCAATACAATTTGTTATATCTAATATCAAGCTTCCCTCTTTTCTTTTTGACATGGACTTTCCAGCGCAGCTTCGCGTCTAGGGTGATGCCCAAGTATTTTGCTGATGTTGCATGAGGAATTCGGGTATCAAAATAAATGACGGTTGCGTTTAGATATGAATGACAGTTATGTTTCGATTTAATTTGAGTCTCTTACCACTCCCTGACACGTGTTTCTGGGCCTACTCGTCATCAGAAGGAGTTTGTAAGAAGACTCAAACCAAATCAAAACGCACCGACTACTAAGGCCATTATAGTAAAAATAATTACCAGAGTATACTACTAGAGGCCTCTAGTGAGAAAACATGAAGTTAAATATCGATAGCAATTAAAGTAAACTGTATAACCCAAGCTTAATCAAGCCATTCAGAGCGATGCTGAGAATATTAAAATTCCATTATGCATCAACAATTTACCCATATCAACTACTATCATTTTTGTACTCATTGCGTCGAGTAAAGACAATAACAAAATAAATGACGGTTGCGTTTCGATTTAATTTGAGTCGCTTACCACTCCCTGACACGTGTTTCTGGGCCTACCTGTCATCAGAAGGAGTTTGTAAGAAGACTCAAACCAAATCAAAACGCACCGACTACTAAGGCAATTATAGTAAAAATAATTACCAAAGTATGCTACTAGAGGCCTCTAGTGAGGAAACATGAAGTTAAATATCGATAGCAATTAAAGTAAACTGTATAACCTAAGCTTAATCAAGTCATTCAGAGCGATGCTGAGAATACTAAAATTCCATTATGCATCAACAATTTACCCATATAAACTACTATCATTTTTGTACTCATTGCGTCGAGTAAAGACAATAACAAAATAAATGACGGTTGCGTTTCGATTTAATTTGAGTCTCTTACCACTCCCTGGCACGTGTTTCTGGGCCTACTCGTCATCAGAAGGAGTTTGTAACTCGAACTAGAAGTTTGTGTTATTCTAACTGGTAAATTTTCTATTTTTTTATTTGTAAAGTTATTGTGTGCAGATTTAGTCTCATTTAATTTTATTCGCCATTTTCTGGTCCAGTTATGTATTTTATTTACTGATAGTTGCAGCTTATCAGTCGCTTCTTCACTAGTGTCTCCTATCGCCAGTATGGCTGTATCATCCGCGAAGGTGGCAATAGTATATTGTTCTTGCTCTGGAATGTCAAACGTATACAATAGGTACAGGACCGGACCTAAGACACTCCCTTGTGGCACGCCAGCTTTGATCTCCCTTAAGTCGGTGTGAACTTCTTCTTGTTTTACTCTAAAATATCTATTCGCAATGTATGATTTTTAGATTTCTTCATACTGTTTAAGCATGAACGTTCTTAGTTTATAGTTTAAACCGTCATGCCAGACTTTATCAAACGCCTGTGCTACATCCAAGACGATTGTTGATCAGACTTCATTTTCTTCTAATGTTTTTTCTATTATATTCGTTATTCTGTGAACTTGATCTATAGTGGAATGTTGATTTCTGAAACCAAATTGATGATTCGGTATAAAATTTTTTCTTTCTATTATTGGTTTTAATCTTTTCAATAGAAGTTTTTCAAATAGGTTTGACATCACCAAAAGAAGTGATATTGGTCGATAGGATGTCACTTCATTAGGAGATTTACCTGGTTTGGCGAGTAGGGAGGAAATAGCGTAGGAGCAGAGGAGCACGGAGCACCTGCCCTAATTTGCATACACCTGTCCCTAATTTGCATACACCTGTCCCTAATTTGCATACACCTGCCCTAATTTGAATGTGCTCCCTAATTTGCATACACCTGTGCCTAATTTGCATACACCTGCCCTAATTTGAATGTGCTCCCTAATTTGCATACACCTGTCCCTAATTTGCATACACCTGTGCCTAATTTGCATACACCTGTCCCTAATTTGAATGTGCTCCCTAATTTGCATACACCTGTCCCTAATTTGAATGTGCTCCCTAATTTGCATACACCTGTCCCTAATTTGAATGTGCTCCCTAATTTGCATACACCTGTCCCTTATTTGAATGTGCTCCCTAATTTGCATACACCTGTCCCTAATTTGCATACACCTGCCCTAATTTGCATACACCTGGGTGTTTTAATTTGCACTAAAATAGGTCACTTTAAAGGTATTAAAAAGTAAAATATTCCAATTGAATCAAGTCTTAAAATAAGCCAACCTATGGTACGCCAATGGTATATCTAGATCTAGAAATGATTCTAAAGTCATATAGTTGACCTTAAAATAATCAGCTCTTCTGAGATATGGTTTTAAGAAACCCGCCCAAAAATTATTAATTTTTACTATGAAAAAAATTTATAAAAACATTTTTTATTTCAATATCAAATATCAAAATAATAAAGCCAATAAAAACCCAACTTATGGTACACCAATGAAATTAATTTATATTAAGATTACTAAATCATTCTAAAGGTTTATAAAAACATTTTTATTTCAATATTAAATATCAAAATAATAAAGCCAATACAAACCCAACTTATGGTACACCAATGGAATTAATTTATATTAAGATTACTAAATCATTCTAAAGGTTTATAAAAACATTTTTTATTTCACTATTAAATATCAAAATAATAAAACCAATAAAAACCCAACTTATGGTACACCAATGGAATTAATTTATATTAAGATTATTAAATTATTCTAAAGGTTTCTATTTTTGAAGATATTGTCCATCAGGTACTAGAAATCCTGCTTGTGACATATTTATCCAACATAGTATAGATAACTAAAATAAAATCTATACTAGTTATATATAAAAAAGTACATTCATAAAAACAATTTTTACTTATTCTTTTCAGTAATTTTGGAATGATTTTAGGTACTTTATTTTAACAAAGAAATGTTATCAACTTTATACAGCTGTATCTATAGAAAACATGTTAATTTTTTATACACTTTATACTTGATGGGTCTCAAGGTGTAGTTTTAATAATGGCACATGCTGATACCAATCAATGTGGATACAAAAATAATTATTTTTAGTAATATATGCACAGATGAAACTGGCAATAAGTAAATGGGTCTCAAGGTGCAGTCTCATTTGTTTTTAATTAATATTGTGTACTGGTACATATGCAACTCCCAATAAGGTCTTTCAATTAACATGATGTTATAGAGGTATGCAGCCTGTAATAATTAAACTGTACCTTTTCTTTTAATAATGGCACATGCTGGTACCAAACAGAATTATTTTTAGTAATTAATGCACAGATGCAACTGGCAAATTATTTTAGTAATATATGCCAAGATGCAACTGCCAATAAATGGGTCTCATTTGTTTTTAATTAATATTTTTGTCTGATACATGTGCAACTCTTATAAATTATGCAGGAAGCAATAATGAACAGCCTTTTCTTTCAATTAGTATTTTGTAGTCTTATATGGGTACATATGCAGCTGATTGAATGAGGTCTGAAATTAACTTAATAAAGTGCTGGGGACAGGTGAGGTTCTTCAAGATTTAATTAATGTGGGTAGCAGGCATTAAGACACAAAGAAAATGATTATGTTACCTTTAGTAAGAGGTAAGTAGGGAGTGGGTTGGGTCTAAGAAATAAGGTTTATTTCTTATTGGTTATACCACTACATATCAATTCAGAGAGGGGTATAGGACTGTGAAAGGGATTAGGGTACTATAAAACCAATACTTGCTCCTTTGCACTAGTATTATTTTTCAGTAAATGAAATCAACTCAGTTCAATAGTTCAATCAGTTCAGTTAAAAATGAAAAGTATCAAGTTTAGTGTTCCAACAACCGGAAAAAAATCAGCGAAAATTATTTCTCATTTAAAAAAAGCTCCAAATTCTGATCAGTTTATAAGTAATACCAGTATAGAATTTGTGGAAGGTGACATTAACAACCATTGTCCGCTGCAGTATAGTGAATTTGAAAATAAAGCTTCGTGTTCTTCTACACCAATGATAAAAAACTCAAAATATGACGATATATCAGATGAAAGTGATTCCGAACATGAGTGCTTATCCGATGTTGAAAAAATTCCAGAAGTGATAATCAGTGATTTAAACGGGACAATAGAAGAAGGAAGTGACTGTAATGCAACTACGGATTTTAACAAAATAGATGAAAAAATAATGAGTGCGGATAGTAATGTTCAACAATTATTAACCCAATATGTAAGTGCCAGTGAACAATTAATGGTAGAATTCTAGCATACATAAGAAAATTTGTAGACCCGTATGAACTTCTCCGTTCATGGTCTATACTACCCACAAAATTTTGCCAGGATTTTGAAGTTCAAACTCGTCTCCCATGTTTTGTTCATTTCAATCGTCCTGAGTGGAGAACAGAGTTAGAAGGATTCGCCCCAGCTCAATCCAGTTGTCATTTGTGTAAACTTGCACTTCAAAATATAAATTGTAACATGTAATAGTTATTGAATAAAGTACTATTTTTTTAATAAGGTTTTTTATTAATAAAACAAAATGTAAAAAAAAAAAATTTATTTCATTATAAAAGTGTCATAAAGTTGAAATACATTACTTAAAGCACAAACACTACCACTGTTTGAATGATATGGACATCTTGGCTCCATTTTCTGCAGAGCTGGTTGTTCATCAAACTCCAAAACTGGGGATAAACTATACTTTTTGATGTACTGTGATTTTTCTCGCCCCTTAACATAAACCGCATTAACATCTTTTGTCAAATGTTGGATAATATTATGGAATTGGTGTACTGGTGTAAATCCATGATTCCAGTTTAATCCATGATGGTTATTCATCAACCAAACAGCTTGATTATAATATTCAGAACCCAATAATCGTATTGGATATGGTGGTTTAAAAAAAAAATGACTAATTTTTTGACCATCATAACTTGCAAACTCTTTCACGATAAACTTATTTTTTTCGGTAATAAAACCTTGGACATCTACTACTAAGCACATGATTTCAGAATGAGTTTGTGTAGTGCATAATTTGTATTTTTAAAGGAATTTTCAGTCATGTGCATGAGAGCATATAATGCCATAATTAACAACTGACCCTTATACAGTATACATCTGTCCTCATACGGGAAGTCTCTCATTAGATACAATTTTACAACACCTGTCAAACAACAACTGCTCTTTGCATACAGCTGCTCCCTAATTAAAATAAACTCCCTAATTTGCAGGTGGTCGTTAATTTGCATACAGGTGCTCTTTAATTTGCATTCACCTGTTTTGTATAATATTAATATTTTACAATTGTTTCACAATTTTTGTTAAAGGGTTATATGTGAATTCTTTCTCGTGAAGTATTAGACAATAGGCTGAGATATCAGAGGTTGTTGGTTCATCTGTCTCAAATTCTATACGAAGCACAACAGATCCGGATTGAATTACTTCTTTTTGACGAGAGCAGTCAATGTGTATAAGTGGAGCAATCGTTTTAAAGTCATTTGGATTAAATATGGGTTGATTTAATGTCATGTGATAATAACTCTCCTGGAAATTGGCAAACATTTCATATAGTTTGGCAAACCTATTAGTCTTAAAATCTAGTTGAAGATCATTATAGGGATACCTCTCAGAATTTAAAAACACTTTAATATTCTTTAAAGTGCAATGATCAAATTTACTCATATCTTTTGTTAATTTTGATTTTCTATTATTTTGAAAAGCAACAACAATGTGTCGTGGAGTTTCTATTTTGGTACTAGTCCGCACTGACCATGTGTGACGTGTAGAGTTATTTAGGGCTGGATATTCAATCATTTGCCAACTTCGAAATTTAATAGGTAGTTCTTGGTTTGTATGTGAAATTTTGTTTAGTCGCAACTGTTCTCGAATACTAGGAGTTACATGTGGTACCTCCCAATATAATTTAGTAATGTCAATTTTTGGACGTTCAGTCTCATCTTCGCTTACTACTGCATCAATATCATCATTTGATCGAATAAGTATCAATTCTTGTTTCATGTTCATAATAATCTTTCTAAAATCTTCAAAGAATCCGGATAATAATCTCAAAGGTATACACACATTAAAGTTTCCATTTGAATCCACCAAAACATTGTTTTTAGGGACTTCACTATTATTTTCCATTTTACTCATTTTTGGAAACCAACCAGCATTTTCCAATAGCAAGCTTTGATTTTCGTTAAGACTAAGATAGTTTTTAATACTTGATACTAATCCTACATCACGTACTGAGTCAATTATTACCCCATTTAATTCAAAACGTAGTTCACGAAACAAGTAAGCTATACTATTATTAATAAATTTTATTTTGGTTGGTGTTTTATTGTCATGTGTAGCTAATTTGCCCTCAATATAGAGATAACTATTTGCTGGATACGTCAAACTATCTAAATCTTGTATTGAAATACGGCATTCATCATTGTATCCTAATTTTCCAGGAATATAGGGTTGATAAGTGTGGAACTGATAATCTTCAATAGTGTTATCATTAAAAGGTTGACCAGTAACGTGAAGAATTTCCATTATACCAAGACTTTAAATCCTAACGATTGCAGAAAGCGACGATTAGATAGAGTTATTTGTTTAGAAGGTAATCTCCTTTTATATGATTTTGGTAGAGATGGAGTTATTTTTTTAGAAGGTAATCTCTTTATATATGTTTTTGGTTCGCGAGAAAAAACTAAAACCATTATATACGTTTTCTAAGATGTAGATTTACAGTAACCTCCTCCCCTCCAAAGTCAACAAGTTTACCTGCTTGGTTGATAATTTTTACTGTAAGGTTCGAGATTGTTTTAATACTTACTGGATAATACAAAATATTTTGGGGTACCTCAACTATTTTATACCCAGTTGGTACGGTTGGAAAGAACTGATGGATAATGTGAACTGGATTTCCGTTTAAATAGGATCCTGATGCTATGTTACAGTCAATACATAATGCGTTTGCACCCCAAATCTCCACTGGATTGTCTGAGATATGTATCTGGTTTGCTGCTAGTAGCCCAGATTTAAATCCAAATAATTTCCCAATAGAATTCGCGGGAAGAAATGAAATTTCTCTATTACTATTAATTATAACTTTGGAGGTTGATAACTGTGGAGTAATTTCTATAGTCGCGTCACTATCTCTCTTTTTCATGTTTTCTTTTATAAGTTTTGTAATATCATCTAATTCGTAAGACCCCTTTGGTAATTTATAGGTATAAGTAACATTTCGTATATTCCAAAGGAAAAGGTTATTGTTTTCATCAATATTTGGAATACTGTTAAAACTATAAAAACTGGTTAGCCCAATTTCATAATCAAATTCATCTTCAAGGTAAATCGGAGGATTAAAACTATAACTCAGATTTGAAGCGTTCCCAGTAAGCGTAAAGTTGAAAGACATTGTTTTAAAACGTAAACAATCAATGTTTGCTATTTATAGTAGTTGTATAGAAAATCCAAGGAGTAATGACCACACCTGTATGAATCGTTTTGGATTTTATCATAGTTGTAATATATTTTTACATCGCCGCTACTTAAAAAATACTTTATTACGCTTTTTGGAGGGGGTAAGTCTCCATAAGAATCAAAGTAAATTACGTTAGACTTAGATTTTGCGTAAGCTACCCAGTGGGTTCCGTCTCCACGATTAGAATCTAAATTTATAACACCACACTCGTTTTTATGAATTTTTTTTGGCATATTATTTCTCATGTACACACCTCTAAACAAAGGAAGAGCTTTACCATGCTTTAATATATCAGTACTTGTTAAAGCATGATGAGGAAGATTTAGTTTTTTGAATAAGGTTTCAAGTATAATCCATAACCCTTATAAGGTCTTAGATATAGTCCTTTGCCTTTCTGTTCCATGGCTAGATTATGCCGTTTTTGTTCTTCAAGACTAATTCGATTAGCTTTCGCATCTCCAATGGTCTTGTAAATAGTAGTACCAAGGCCCCCAACAGCAGATAAAGCACCGATCAGTGGGAGAAGTAGGGGGAGGAATCCACCTTTCTTTGGTGTTTTAATGATCCTTTTTTTCTTATTTATTTTTTTACGAAGAGATCCACCTTTTTTGCGCTTAAAACCCATTCCCAACTTACGTTTTCCTTTCATAGCTGTTGTAACAAACCAAGCAGCTGCCTTCTGTCCAAAAGGTGCCTCTTTAGATTTTACAATATCCCAAGCTTTGTTTTCTAAAATATGATCCGCCTTGTGTCTCGCTGATAAATCAGTACTTGTAGAGTATGCAATATCGTGTTGTTTACAAGCTTCGTCAAGTTTATTGATTCCCTTATCTCCCCGCTCTAATCTTTGTTGTAAACGAGTTCCTGGTCCACAATATGAATATCCTGGAAGGTGGAGTTCTAATGGAAGCTTATTTATAAGTCTGTTTAATATTCCACGTCCTTTTGTTTTTATACTTCGTTGGAACTTTTTTTTCATGGTGTCTCTCTTATATATATAGTAGTTGGGCTATATATACCCCAAAAATTTTTAAAAACATTTTATTAATGAAGATTGAAAAGCAGAAACTCTCTCTTCCTATTTCTAACCATGATGAGGTTACAGAGGAACAACATGTAAAACATGGCTATCTTTTTGGTGGCAACAGAAGGTTTTTAGTTGTTGGACCAAGTGGTTGTGGCAAAACTAATGTTTTACTATCTTTAATTGAGCATCCAAATGGTCTAAGATTTGAGAATATATATTTATATTCCAAGTCGTTGTATCAACCAAAGTATGTATATTTGCGAAACTTGGTTGAGCCAATAAAGGAAATTGGCTTTGAAGAATTTAATGATCCCAATAATGTACCATCTCCTGATGAAATTAAAGAAAATTCAGTAGTTATTTTTGATGATATTCCATCGTGTGATCAAAAAATTATACAAAAGTATTTTTGTTATGGAAGGCATAAAAATATAGATTGTTTTTATTTATGCCAAACATATAGTGCTATTCCAAAACAATTAATTAGAGATAATTCTAATTTACTTGTAATTTTTCAACAAGACTTTACAAATTTAAAACATATCTTTGACGATCATGTTAATATAGACATGACATTCCACCAATTTAAAGATTTGTGCTCATTCTGCTGGAAAGACAGATATGGATTTCTTGTCATTGATAAAGACTCTCCCAAATCAATGGGTCGATATCGGTATGGGTTCGATAAGTATATAAGGCTTTAAACTAACATTCCTAGTACACAATGGATCCTAAAGTTACGAGAAAACTGCTTTTATCACGACAAGCGTTGAAGAAAAAGTATCGTAGTTTAAAACATGATATAGCTCAGTCTCAGTCTGCTTTAGAAAAAAATTATAAACCTATTACTCAACCACTTAATGAACTTTTACACAAACTGGAAACCGTTCCGTCTATTAAACAAGAACCACAATATTCGTTTAATAAATCAATCAAGTTGAGTACACCAAAAGACTACAAAATGCGAAAATCCAATTATCGCTTAGCTTTTTCTTCTCCAAATACGAGTGTACTTCCTGGGGGATCAAAAACACCTACCAATTTTGGAGATGAATCTATTATTCCAAGAAAAAGTACCGCACCAGAAGAAACTTTTCAATCAGAAGGACAAACTAATACCACCGATGAGGATATTAATCGGTATTTTGAGGATACGCTTAGAGAATTTAATCAAATGATTACAAATCCAGATATAATGAATCAATTTTATGAGAATTATGCATCACCCTTACCAAAGAAATATATTAAAGCTAACATTGAAGACACAAAAGGTAATTTTGACCATGATTTAGGAGTTTACCATGATTTGGAAACTGAAAAATTTTCTATTGGAAATTCTCTAATTGATTTTGATGGCGCAGATCTTATTATTAATAATATAAGATACAAGGGAACTCCAGGGCTGTACGAGCTTTTATTTAAAACGAATCCAGTATCGTTTAAAAAACCAGATGTTAATGAATATGTTGATATTTTACGTAGAACAAATGCGATATATAGAAACAATAATCCTGACTTACCTATAAAAAGTATTCCATCAAAAATAAAGGATAAATATAACTTTATTATTAAACCAGCTTTGGAAACAAGACCACAACCATCTAGAGTTCGTTTAAGTTCACTTCCTGGAAATTTAGCGCAGGGACCGGTTACCCGAAATTTAGCTAAACATTATAAAAAAAGGGGTGGTGCACTTTTCAGAAAATATAGTGGGAAGCCATTAGAGTATAAATACTTTGATAATTTTAATGAAATAATAGATAGATTAAGATTATTAATCGCATCACAAGCTGCGGGAAACGACGGACACGTGAATGAAATTATATCTATAATTGAAGAACTTCGAGAAGGTGGAATAATACAGTAATGCCAATAAATCGTTTCGGAACTCACTTTTTATCCGAGTCAAAAACTTGTAGTGATGATATTTCAGTACCCTTATATTTTACATCTAATCCAGAAACTTTTTTTAGCAAAAGTTTTTATCGTATACGAGGACATGAAAATTTAAAAATTAATAAAAACTATTATATTTTGGAAAACATGAAGACCACTTTTCCATTTCCGTTTAGTTGTAAAATTGAATCCGTTTTGAAAATACTTTACTCCGATGGAGTTGTTAAAATTAATTCTAAAACATATAAATTGAATGAATTGGTTGGTGTTCAAATAAAAAAGGGAGATATAATTCAATTCAAGTTATCCAATTTACCTTTAATAATTGTAGACTTTATTTTCCAGTGTCCTTTAGAAAAAGATATATAAACACGAGAGTCCAGATATAATTATCAAAATGCCTGTAAGTAAATTTGGTAATCATTATTTAAAATCGTGTAAAGATTTATCAAGACCGAGTAAACTATATTTTGTTTGCGACGCTTCTACATTTTACAGTAAATTCGTTTTAACACTAAGAGGAGAAAAAAAATTAAATTTGAATAAAGAATACTATGTTCTTGAAAATGGTGGAACAGCTTATGTTTTTTCCGTAAACGGAAAAATAGAGAGCATACAACATTATGCATTTGATGCCCCAGTAATATTAAATTCTGTACAGTATAAATACCATGAATTAATAGGTAAAACTTTTCAGAAAGGTGATAAAATTTCATTTAAATTAGGCACTCATCCCAACGTATTGGTGCATATAACTATCCAATGTCCTTTAGAAAAAAATGTCTAAAAGTCAAGTAATTGAAGAGATACACAGACCAGCAAGAAAAAATTATAGAAGAAGACATGTAATCATAAAAGGGTTAAATGATTTGGTTCAAGCAGATTTAGCCGTAATGATTCCTTATGCCAAAGTGAATAAGGGATATCAATATATTCTTGTTGTTATAAATGCATTTAGCAAATTTGTGTGGGCAGAACCTGTTAAACGAAAAACGGGAATTGAGATAACTAAAGCAATGGAAAAAATTTTGAATCAAATGAAAACATTTCCAAAAAACCTTCAAACAGATTTGGGAACTGAATTTTATAACACACACTTTGCCAAGCTTATGAAGTCACGTGGTATTAACCACTACAGTACTTTCTCAAATCTTAAAGCAAGTATCGCGGAAAGAGTAATAAGAACCATAAAATCAATGTTATGGAAACAGTTTAGTTTACAAGGGTCTTATAAATGGGTATCCAATCTTTCTGATATTGTAAAAAAATACAATAATACTAAACATTTAACTACAGGTTTTGCACCTAGCCAAGTCAATGAAAAAAATGCTAGGAATATAACTGCCTATAATTACCTTAAAACCATTGATCCCAGGAAACATAAATTAAAAGTTGGTGATTACGTCCGAATTTCAAAACATAGGAGTTTGTTTACTAAGGGTTATTTGCCCAACTGGACAAATGAGATTTTTAGAATAAGAAAAGTTAAGCAAACCAATCCAGTAACTTATTTGTTGGAAGATTCACGAAAAGAAGAAATTCAAGGTGCTTTTTACAGCGAAGAATTACAAAAAACCCGGTTTCCTGATATTTATTTAGTAGAGAAGGTGTTGAGGAGCAAAGGCAACAAGGTATATGTAAAATGGATGGGAATGGATAGTTCTCATAATTCTTGGATTAACAAAAATAATGTAATAAATTAAAACAATGTAATAAATTAAAATTTATTTTTTAAAATGTCTTTTATTTTTGTTCTATATATTACATAGTTCCTTATCAAAATTTGTCTTAATATTAGTAAAACAAGTAAAAAACTTTTTATGATTGTATTTTATTTCTATGTCTTTTATCTAGTACTGGATTAATAATTTTAGCGGTTTCATCTATCCTACGTCGGAATCTCATTCTGTCAGCAACCATGAATTCCCAGTATCTGGTTCTGCATGGACAATTGACTTCAACGTAGTGAATACGAACATTTTCGTTAAATTTGACCATTGAAAAGTCCAGGGTATCTGTAGAGTAACTCTAAAGCCATTCCATAAGTCACTTTATTTATATTTTTGATTGGCTCCATAATCTTAAGCCCAGATTCAATCGGGTTGTTGGAATCCACCCCCAGCTTTAATATTTCTAGGGAGTTGGTAAATTCTTCCTTCTGTAGGGTTTCTAAATGGTAATTAACAAGCGGTAGTATTTTCCATATTGATGCGATTGAATTAGCACCCAACATGATCTGTGAATCACCTTTGGTAATTTTTACAACTAACATGCATGGAAGCTGCAAGAATTCTAGCAGAAAATCTCCATCTTTAATTGGTTGTTGGTGATTTCCCGCCATAAAATTATCGATCGCATTTTTATGGGATAAAAATTTGATCCAATCGGTTTGACTGAATAAGACACAATCATGTTTGTATCCACTGATAATAACACTTGGTTCAAAGTTAAATTCATGGGCTAAACAGATGGACACATATTTGGTACTTGATGGGTTTAAATAAAACCGACGTTCACTTAAAAACACGTTAGACATCTGCACTTTACCACTCATTGTTAAAAACTAAATAACACACACACTATTCAAGACTTCTTATACCCCCTTTACATGTGTTCACATATCTGGGGTGGGAGGTGTACGCAAATTAGAGAGCACATGGGGACAGCTGTATGCAAATTAGGAGCACCTGTATGCAAATTAGGGAGCACATTCAAATTAGAGACAGCTGTATGCAAATTAGGGAGCACATTCAAATTAGGGACAGGTGTATGCAAATTAGGGACAGGTGTATGCAAATTAGGGAGCACATTCAAATTAGGGCAGGTGTATGCAAATTAGGGACAGGTGTATGCAAATTAGGGCAGGTGCTCCGTGCTCCTCTGCTCCTACGCTATTTCCTCCCTACTTTGGCGATCATAATTACTTCGGCAACTTTCCAGAGTCTGGGAACATATCTCAATCCAAAAGCAACATTTATTAGGTGTGTCAGCTTAACTATGGCTTTTTTTGGTAGATTTTTTAAATCATTCGCCTGTTATGAGATCATATCCTGGAGCTTTTTTAGGATTTATATTCTCTTTTATCTCTGTTGATACTTCTCTAAGTGATGTTAACGTTATTCTTTCTTCAGTTTAGAATGGTTCTTCCCATCTCAGTTTTTTACCATCATTGTCGTTGGGTTTGAACGTGCTTTCTAAATTATCTGCAAATCGTTCTGCTTTCTGTTCGTTACTTCTAGCCCAATTGCCGTTTTCCAACTTGATGGGAGGAGAATGAATAATTGGTCTCTTCATTCTTTTTGTTGTCTTTCATAAAAAATAATCTGTGTTCTGGTCAGCTGTTAAATTACCTAAAAAAGAATTAATTGTTGAATTTTTTATATTATGTATCTCCCTTTTTAGTTTTTGTGTAGCATTATTTAGACTAGTTTTGTCTCGTGGAGCTCTATATTCCTGCCATTTTTTTCCTAACTTCCTTTTTTCTACTATGAGTTCTTGGATTTCTTTTGGATAGTTGTTCTCTTTTGTCCTAGAAGTTATTGTGGAAATATTTTCCCAAGCTGGCTGTTTGATATTTTTTATAAAAACTTCATTAATTATGAAGATTAATTTTGTGCTCAACGTTTATTTTGAAGCTCTCCCAGTCAGTTTTTTATTAGTCGATATTGGATTAAAATAAAAATATAAAAGCAAATATAAATGCATTCAATAAATAATGCGTCTTGGCATCACACAAACTCAATATTTATACTCATACTTTTTGGGGTTATTTGGTATATTTATACATCTTTTATTAAAATTTTTCCCTGAAGCATACAAACATTTTATCAATAGTCATTAACTAACCACGGGCTTAGTTTGATTGGGAGTTGATAATTATAAGAATAAACAATTAGAAAATAGCAGCAAATTTATCTTCATTCTGGATTCGTTTATTTCTTGTGATACTAATATCAAAGCGCAATGCAGTGCATCAGAAACATCAAAGAGCTTTTCGGTGTCATAGTGATGTGAATAATGTAGTGACCCATTAGATTAGTAGCCCATAATAAACGACATTTTTATTATTTGATTTAAAAGCACCAGACAGCAAAAGCAGACCAATGAATGCTTTCGTTTTACCTTTTTCTGCATGGTTTATAAATTGATAGTTTAAGACCATATATCCGTAAGACATTGTCAAATCAGTAGTTTTTTAGATAGTATGTTCTCTTATAACATCTTGCACATAATCGTCAAAATATCAAATTCAATGTTTCTACTGATTTTTTGGTTTACTATCACATCAGGTATAAGTGTTCTGGTTGTGTTTTCTGCTTAAGTTTTTCCTCAGGATAGAGGTATTGTTGACTACTTGTATTAATTTTACGAAGATGCACTAAATACCCGTCTACGTTCTAGAGAACCCGTCTACGTTCTACTTGGTCTACGTTCTAGAAAACCACCAATGAAAACGGCAAGAATGATACATGATGAGTTCAACATCACGAATGTCTGGTCCCAAGAAAGGAATGCATGGCAAAATAACATGCCCTGCATTACCCACAAGCCACCAGGTTTTGATCTCCCACGTAAAACATGGTCCACTCTAAACAGGACCCGAACCAGACATGGCAAATGTGCATATATGCTACATAAATGGGGAAATAATCCGTCCCCTCAATGTGACTGTGGGAAGAACCAAACGATCGACCACATTATTAAAGAGTTTCCCTCAAGATCCTACAATGGTAGCCCTGAAGACTTCCTGTTTGCAATTTCAGAGTCAATTGTTTATGTTAATACACTTGATGTTTGTTTGTAACTTTTTAAAGTTTGTCATATACCTATATTACTAGTGTTTGTAATTTTGTTCTAAATGTGTTGTAATTGCCATACGATAAATAAACTTCAACCTTTTAATACTTTTTTCTCTCTTCATATTTTTAATCGTTCGTAGATGAATGTGCACTATTGTTTACTATTAAAAATTACTAAAAACTAGTGTATTTAGTACAAAATACACTCAGGGATAGTACTCGAGCAAAAAGACAAAAGAGGGAATGTAATGGTAGTGGGGACAAACATATTGTTAGACAGGAAGTGCGATCTTTAGAGGCCACATTAAACAAAGAAAGAGAGTCTCACTCCTTGTTTGACATCAAATTTAGTTTTGTTATGTTATTGTTTGTCATAAATGTCACATGAAATAGTATTTCTATTGAAGTTTTTTACCAATTGTATCGCATTTTAGACTATTATCGTTAATAATTAATTAAAACTTGCTCGTCTAAGACACATTTTGAAACATATTATATAGCTACTGTTGATAAGGGTCGGAAAATTTAAATTTGGCGCATTCGCATTTCCGGATATGTCTGCCATCAGAGGCAACTTTTTTGGTCTCCTTTTCAAAAGGATTAGATTCCCTCTTTTGTCTTTTTGCTCGATGGATAGTACAGATCCGCTATATTTGCAATTTATTAACAAAGGTTAATAATGGTGAAAAGGGCGGTATCAATCTAAAATCCGATTAAGACTGCAGCCTCCACTCCTTGATTGGCGGTATAGTTCGCTCAGGTCTATGGATATACCCAATAAATACGAATCTTTTAATATTTTAACAATAAGCGTGCAAGGTGTACCGACCCTCCTTTACAATTAGGCAATTAAGGTAATAGACATAATAAAAAAATTTCAATCGGACAACTATAAATGTGATTTTTGTTAATAGGTAATACTGTTCGCCATTACCCTTCTCATGTTTATTATTACCTGACATTTTGGGTAACAGCGAACATTTCGTGAAAATTTTTAATTAAGTTCTTTTTATTATTAAAATTTTTTATTTTTGATTATCCTATAACAAAATTTAATAGCTGTATTAGTGTTAGCCACTCTGTAGTAGTTTACGAGTTTTCAACATTTTTATATTTCAAATAAACAATTATTTTCCTTAAGTGTTCGTAATTAACATTCGTTACCCTACATACAAAACTATTTACCATTGGTTAAAACCAAGTGTAGGATTTTTCTTTATCCGAATCAACGACTGGGTAAATATGAACGTAATTTACTGATATTTCAGTCTCACGACCACGATTTTCTTTATTTTCATCTAGATAATTCTCTACGAAACAAAATTACAAAATATCATTTAAAAAATTTAAATATATTGGCAATTAACTTACTTGTATTTGATGGCTTATAATCGTTATTGTCGGTGTTTAAACACCTTGATTTTGAAGTTCTTTAGCGAATGAAGAAATAATAATTGTTATTTCGACTTGCCATCGTAGTGAATGCTCCTTGATAAAATTTGCGTGTGCTCTATTCACAATTTAAAAGTACTGACAAGAAACTGATACGAATATAATTTGCGTGGACACCGCATTCTTGCAAAAAGGAATAACTTTGTATATCCTAGCAATACTTTCATATATATTTCTTCTATCACATTCCGACAAAAGGGGATATATTGATTTAATGGCTTTTACTAGCACACATTTCGAATAATTCTCAAGTTATCATGACTTAAATCGTTTTGCTTCTCATTTAATTTCATAATGTTAGAAAATATGTGCACATATACCATTTTACTAGTAATTTCTATTTTATTCTTTAGAAGGTATCTTGAGTTATATCCTTGAAACAGTCGTAACGATTAAATTGTAGCCAAGTTACCCCCTTTTTAATCAATAATAATGTTTTAATTAGTAAACTTTCACTTAGCTCTCTTTACCAAGATTGTGCAGAATCAAAAATGCTGTCGAATGGTATACATAACACTATTTTGCAAAAAATCGACTTATCCCCTTCTGCCTTTCAGCCACGTGCTTTAGATCTGGTTTTCTTCCAAACCACTTTCATATGAAGTCATGTTTTGTAGTTAAGTTGAAGCTGTTTGATTAAAAGATACGAGTATTAAGCTCGTCCAATTCTTGTGCACTTTTTGTTGATAAGCATAGTTCTCGCACTTTCAACAATTGTCCGTAACTGCCTCTCACCGCTGCCGTTTTGTTGAGGTGTTTAAGAAGCTGAACATTCGTGTAATATACCATTCTTCATGATAAAGTCCTAAAAGTCATTATTGATATATTCTCCTTTACCTTAGTCACTTCTTAAAGTCTTAATCTTGCCAGTTTGATTTTCAATCAGTATTTTAAAATCTTTAAACTTGTTAAGAACATCTGACCTGTGCTTTAAAAAATATACACTGCAGTAACCACTACAATCATCTTTAAATAAAACAAAATATTTTGATCCACTTGGAGAAGAAATATTTACTGGTCCACATACATCCGTGTGAATCATTTCACCTGGATTGTCTGATTTGCTTCTTGTAAGACTTTTATGGGTATTTCTTGACTACTTACCATACTGGCATGTCTCACAGAAAAATTCTTCTTTGTCGTCAACTCTCATATTTTCAAACGAATTAGCTGTTTTCTTAATTGTAATGATGTTTGATTGTAGTGATATGACCTAGACGATCATGCCATAACTTTTTTAATGATTTGCAAGCTAAATTACATTCTACAATAGGCTTAACTCTAAATTGCATGACCCACAGATTATCTCTACGTACTCCAACAAATGAAATGTTTCCATTTGGCTCTAGAAATTGACACCTGTTTTTATGAGAATGATAGGTAAAGTTTTTATATGTCATAGCTCCCACTGAAAATAAGCTGTGACTAAGTTCAACAATGTTAAGGACATTATTTATAGTACGATCATACCACTCACCTTGGACAAATGCCTGTATTTCAATAACACCTTTACCTTCTGTAGAAATCAGCTTGTCGTTTGCTATTTTAACAAACATAGGTTCAGAGAGAGAGAGAGAGAGAGAGATTCTAATTTTGAAAACAACTATTTTTCACCAGTCATGAGTAGACTTGCTCCTGAATCACATATCCACTCACTTTTATTTACACTGGAGGTTAACAATTACATTGAAGAAGTATCACATATATAAGCTGAACTTGATGCAAAATTACTTCCTGATGACTTGTTTTTATCTTCATTTTTGAGATCATGTATTCTCGTTCTACACTCTCTAACCCAATGTCCCTTGCATTTACAATAATTACAAATGAAATTTTTCTTTTTAAGTCCTGTATATTTGTTTTCTTTTTCCTTGTGGCTATCAGTTTACTTTGTAAAGCATCTACTTGTAAAGCAAGACGAGATATTTCAGACTCATCATTATTCATTCAAGTTTCTTCTTTAAACAATCTTGCTGCTAAATTTTCAAAAGTTTGCTGATCACTAGCTACAGAGTCGCAGGCTGTACGAAAGGCATTTAATGTAGGAGGCAAACTATTATATAACTTTGAAACAAACAGCAACTAATAGTTTCTTTAACATCTTTTAACTGTCTAACTAATAGTTCTATTGTTGATATATGCTCTGCAACTTTTGCATTCTCATGCATTTTATATTCATAAAATTTTTGCCATAGTAACTCTGTAGATATTTCTGTCTTCTGTTCGTGTATTGTGATCAGTCTTGTCCACATTTCTGAAGCATTTTCGCAATTTATCAAATGTTGTATATGATCTTGACATATAGTGGATTGCAAAATTACCTGTGCTTTTGAATTTTTGTCATCCCATTCTTTCCAGTTACTGCTAGTGTGGTCTTCTGGTTCTCTAACTGTCACATTCACAATTGGAAGCAGCTTCTCTGCTTTAAACAAAATGGTCACACTAAATTTCCATAGTTGAAAATTTGACCCATCAAATTTAGTAATACTCCCAGAATCAATTTTCAGAGCTGAGGCCATTTTTGCACTTCACTAAATGTTTATTCTATAATTGTACGACTCAAATGTAACGAAAAATAAACACGGGACCACTCACGACTTAAACGTGAAACAACTAAACTTTTTACCACCCTGTGCGAACGACAGGCTAGTTTTCAAATTTTGTAATACCGTGTCTGGGCAACCATAACCTGATAATTAAAATAACTATACTGTCGATTTGTAAAAAGTTTATTAAATAATAATTATTAGCCTGGGAAACTGAGAATATTAATTAAACATGTGTAACCGTTTTTACATATTAGAGAACATTGACATAACCTTAAAACTTAATTTTTCTTTTTCTTATATCTTGAATATTACATTAGTGCGGGAGCTTATTTTAACAATCATAAATATTATTTTTGGAATTGTACTTGTTTTAACTGTAAGCCAGCGAAATCGCTCCCCTTAAGTGTGGATTGGTGGTGAAAAATTATTAGGGTGGTAATAAATTAGTGAAAAATGGGTAAATAAATATGCTATTAGCATAAAGTTTTTTTTTTCGAATTCTGCTAGATTTAACCTTAAGCCAGCAGAATTGCTTCCTTAAGTTTGGTTTGGTAGTGAAAAATGATTAGGATGGTAATAAATTAGTGAAAAATGAGTGAAAAAATATTATTTAGATTAAATTGGATTCCGCTCATTTGTCCCTGCTTGCTTAAGGGTCCTCTATAATTGCAAGTAAAGTAACATTTTTACGTTTAAAATACTCTTTTTTGTAAACGATTTCCGTGGTAAAAATCAGAAAGCTAAAAACAACGGAAATTTTAATGTTTATTACAATATTGAATTTTGCTTTATTCCGTTATATTTAAAGTAAATGTACCATAAAAATAGTTTCAGTAGCTCTCTAAACCTAAAGTGTCTACACCATGTTAGAATGTATTTAAAATTTAAAACTATAAGTAATATTTAACAACAATACAGAACAGGATGCATGAAATGAAAGTATTACTGTGGCTGCGAAATTTAAGAGGCTGGCATGAGATTATAATTTAATATTGTAACACTATAATCTGATTTTATAAGCTTAAAAACAAATCTTGACAAGACTTTAACCTAAAAATAAATTACAAATATCTGTTTACAGATATTTGTTTACAAATATTTGTTTTCTTTTGTATTTTAAACTCATAATTTTTTTTAATTTTTTTAGTTTGCCAAGTGGAGCTATCAAGTTGTTTCAGTATTTTGGCGCATACGAACGACAAGTGGTTAAAGGATATTTCTTCTAAAGACACAAGACTAACAAGACCAGAAAGTTCTTGCTATTTGATGAATTTACAGTCGTAAAGAAACATTAAACACTTAAATTTGATAAACTTTGCGTTTAATCAATTTACTAGAAAACCTGTAATTCATATCCGATGTATTCGTTGCAAGATAATTAGGATGGAATTCTCCAGATTTTTAGTAATATAATGGGTATAAAGATGCCGGCTTTGGCCACGTGCCTATATATGCGTAGCTTTTATCATCAACATCAACATCAACCAACATCATCAAGATTTACACCGGTACTGTTGCGTACAGTAAGTAAGTCTGTCTATTCACCAAGAGAGAAGACTATTGTCTTTTCGTTTGCAGCATAGTCGAAAGTTGTGCCAAAATAACTGGCGTAGGGGAGTCAAATATATGTAGGTTCTTATCAGAAAGAAAAAAACACGGTATAGCTAATCCAATACGTCTTATTCAATACAAGCTCTACGTGAATTGTTATACGAGTCTTTACAACATATTCCAGAAAAAAACTGGAAGGATGCAGTAAAACATGTAATAGAAAAAAAAAACAAAAAATGTGGGATCTTGATAACATGAGGGTGCGATATAATGTATATATATATATATATATATATATATATATATATATATATATATATATATATAATATATATATATATATATAGGTATAGGCATTGATGCTACAACACTTACCTATTGGAGCCCAGTCTCGGGGCAACAAAAAATGTCTGATGTGCAGTAAATAATTGACTTTCCTACCTACATGATGGTTATTAAGAGTATAATTTGTGTAGGATTTGTGGAGCCATAGTGTCTAGCAGGCTGCTTTCAGATCTAGGATAGCAGACTCGGTTATAACTTTTTCTGCAAAACCCTCTTCAATGTGTCCAGTTAGTGCGAGAACTTAACTAGCGTATGATTTGACAGGTCTGAATCCTGCTTGTTGTGAGATAAGGTGCTTGTCGACATTTTTTTCTATTCTGGTCAAGATAATTCTCTTCTATAGTTTGAAAAAGTAACAGAACAAGGAACTAGTTCCATTTCTGGTTTAAAAAGGCAGCTACTCTTCCATTTCCTAACCAATCCTTGATGTAGTCCACCTTATGTCTACGTCAAATATGTGTACTTTAAGCTATGTCCCATAGTGTTTTACAATCAATTTTTTTATAAAGAAGTTCTTTCATGTCTACTGTTTCTACGATCCTTTTTGTTCTTTTGTGTCAGGTGTTGTTTCTGCCGCGTATGTCATTATTGGTCTGATGACTGTTTCGTAAATTCTACCGTTTATTGCTTTTTGGATTTTTTTATTTTTCTATATTATTTTATTCAGACAACCCGCGGCTCTGTTTTTTTTTCGCTTGATTTTCTTCTTTCATTTTAAGCTTTCCATATTTAACCTACATCACTTGGTTTATTATCTGACCTAGCTCCAATTCACATCTTATTAAATTTGTTGTTGTAACCATGCATTTGGTCTTTTTGGAGAAATTAACATGTTAAATTCTATGGCTGTTCCATTAAATTGATGCCGTATAAGATGTAAATCATTTTCGCTTTAAGAGAGAAGTATTGCGTCGTTTTTATAACGGATTGTTATAAGATGTTTTTGACCCATTTGATATCCTTTTTTAGTTAGTACTTTCTTTATTATATCTTTCATTCTTTCATAATCAGGTTTAATGATAAAGGATTCAGGAAATCTTCCTTTTTGATCCCAGTGCCAGCTTCAGTAAGGTCAGTTAGTTCTTCTTCTAGGTTTCTTACCTGTTTATATTATTCACACCTAAATATTTTCCTTTTTTTATTTTAATAATACCGGCCTGAAGTTTTTTCAGTGTAAATAAAGTTGGTATGTCTCCTTTTTTGATTCTTTATATCAGTTCTCAGTTTTTCCTCTTAAAAGGAGTTAAGGACTGACTTGGTTTGCTGTAACCTTGCAAGATTGTTAATGTTCCTTGAGATTACCAATAATGTTTTTAGTAAGTTTTCGTGTTATTTTGCTACTATGTTTTATCCCCATTGTTTCCCAGGTTTCGATCCATATTTTCTTTTGGGCTCAAATCATCTGTAGGAGTAGGGCTGCTCCAAATTCAGCCGTTTTTTGGCTAAAGGGGTCAGGTGCATAAAAGGTTCTGTATGTACTAATTAGTTTTGTAAATTCACTTGCTGTACCTCCCATAAACAAATTGTTGTTGACATTCCTTTGTGATATTTTTTTTAGATAATTTTTTTATTATGTATACAAATTTTTCACACAAAATTAGATGTAAAATTTAACTTACCCCGATTACGCGACACTGGAGCTTTTTTTAAGTGTATGTTCAAGTATAAACCTCTTAGAATTGTTTACAATATTCAAGAAAAATATTTATAATATTTTTTATGTCAAAATGTCTTTCTACATCAAAATTAATTAGTAATATATCAGCGAGAGCTTTCTGGGGTAGAGCGTTGGCGGTCTTGAAACACACTGTATGTTACATTTAAAATGTTTGTTATTCACTTATTTGTATCTTAACATATAACAAGCTTTTTAGTTATATAATAATTTAGCTATAATAACTACACTTGACAAATTTTTATTGTTGTTTGATTTTTCCCTCAACCTTAATGTTTATAATTTTGCAACGCTCTTATATTAATTTTTTACTTTAAGATTTCATCAAAAACAAAAAATACCAGCAAAGTAAAAACATTATAAAGGAAATCGAGATATGACACAAACAAACATACATATGGTTAGACGTATATTGTTTAAATAAGCTATGAAATATATGTAAAACTAGAAAATAAAATATGATAACTAACAGAATATGATGGTGGAAAATATAGTTAAACCAACAATAAAAACCACATGAAGAATTTACAGAAATAATTTAATAAAATAAATAAACAAGTTTTATTTGAAGTAAGGTGATCAGTTTAGATATAGGTGATTTTAATGCAAGGTTGGGGAGGAAGGTATTCTAGGTGATGGGCTTGATGAAGATGGGATATACAGAAGGAAAAGCCTGAGTGAAAGGAGTTTTTAAAGATTAGTTGATTAATCATCATGGAAAAAAGTTAGTTGTTACTACTTTAATTTGGTTAATTTGAATAATAGAACAAAAGGCGATATGAAGAGGGAGTATACATTATTGGGGACATTGGGCCTTATATTTACGAACATCCTGTATACGAATATTTGTAAAATATTTCGGTACTTTTTTACTCCTAGCCCAATATCATATTCAGACATGTAACAAAATAGATTTCGAAAAAGCAAAGATCGTTCCTAACTGCTCCTTAAAATGGAGATTTTTTCGTGAAGAAATCGAAATTTAAAAACGCTCCAACAGCTTAAATATGCGCGATGATGCTAAAAGACTACCGGTAACATGGCGACAGCTGCTTCAAATACCCCGCCACAACTGATCCCTCTTAGACTGTTTTCCCACACACCGTTCCCGTGCATACTAAGAATATAAAAGCAGCTACACGGGGTAAGACTGGATGATTACAACTCTCACTAGCTCTGTAATCGAAAAAATTTTAGGTCGGAATTTTGTCGGAATTCTCCGACCTTTGCAGGATATATAACCATCTACCGAAACCGAAGTCAGGTATTCAGCAAGAATGGTATCCTTATCAAACACGAATTACCACATTCACCGCAGAAGTTCCTACAAAATATACCATCTTCCAACGTGAACTTCCTGGCAATAGCTTTGCACCTTCCTAACAAGCAATCCCTTACGATAGTCTCTTACTACAGACATCCAGTGAGACCGCTTTCTCTAGAACTTTTAGAGTATTTCTCCACTCTAAATAAAACAATTCTTAAGTGCGACCTAAACCGTAGATATACCCAATTCGGAGATCACTCTAGCAATTCTGAAGGCATCCGTCTAACGGATATACTAGACCTTGCAGTTAATAAAATCTCCAACACTAATTACACGTTTTTAAGCGCAAATTGGACTTTCAACTCGGACCACATCATCGTTACTGGTAGCGTAATGCATAGGTTGGACATTCGATGCCACATAGGTGATACAATAACGTCCGACCACCTATCAATTCTAGTGAATACAGACATTATGTCACCAAAAGCTTCGCACCCCCTAAAACGAATAAAAGAGTATCGTAGCGCAAACTGGCCACTATTCAAATCATATAATATTACAAATAACATTCCTGAGTTAGGCAAATTTGATAAAATGACAGTATCGACCAGATTGTGATCCAAATTGAAAACCTCATCGTTGAGGCAATCAATCACTCTATTCCAATTAAAACCATACAATCATTCTCTTTAGCACTTTCCCAATACATCATTGTAAAAATACAAAAAAGACGGCTTTTACGTCTCTTGAAGATTAACAGAGACCCCCTAATCAAAAGTGGGAAATATTTGACCTAAAGGCTTGCCAGTGGCAAGATACCACTTCTAAACTAAATTACAAATATGGGGTTAAGTTGTGAAACAAACTTAAAGTCCTAAGAAAACAGAAATCTTTTTAACCATCACATCTGTTGATCGACCACTAAATAATCAGCTCCTTGGAGCTAAACGCCGAAGCATTTAACAATTCACCTCACAATAATTTTTAGTCTACAGACAACCCAAGCTTTGATCGCATATTCAAACTCAACACCAAATTCATAGTAACAACTTCTCTCATGCACCAAACTCCAGGACATGGCCCGATTATGAACCCTATTACAGAGAAACGAAGAGCTAGTGCCGAAGAGGCAAAAATAACTCTCACATATGTGACAATATCAGTAGAAGGTGTCTAAAACAACTTCCAGAGTATCATACCATTTCTGATAAAAACTATTAAAGCATGTCTCAAGATTAGCTATTCTCCTGCTCCTTGAAAAGTAACTAAACTATCATGATACTTGAACCGGGTAAACCTCAAACAAACGTGAAATCAGGCAGACCAATATCACTAATTAATACTCTAGGGAAAGTCCTTGAGCTCGTCCTCAAAGAGATACTCAATGACTTTCTCGAAATCCATAATATCATCTCCAAATTTCAGTATGGATTCCAATCTAACAAATCAACCCAAAATGCATTAGTAGATTTCATGTCCAAACTCATACAATCACTAAAAGATAATTCTATCGCCATCGCCACTTTTCTGGAGGTACAAAAGACCTTTGACCAAGACTGCCACGGACAGACTACTTAGGAGGCTATTTGACTACCAGGCTACCCCTACAATTTATCAAAATGTTACATTCTTACCTCATGAATCGAACTATCAGGGTGAGAATAAGCGATCCACTATTAACTCCATTCACTCTATGAGCTGGAGTACCTCAAAGTTTAGTGTTAGCACTATTATTGTATATAATATACAACAGTAACATTTCTAACCAAAATATCCCAAACAACCAACTTTATCCCTTTCGCTTATAGTGTCCTCATATGAGGACATAAAATTCTTCATTTTTTGTATTACTCTTACAACTGTGGTGACCGTTTATTCATATTGTCCCCATACAGGCACACAAGAAACTCATTTAAAACATTATATCGCCACCTATTTGTGGGTAGAAGCACTACAAAACGGATTTGAAAATGTGACGTAGAAACCATTGTGGAACCATTGTGGGATAAAAGTTTTTGCAATCTGTGGAAGCAGCGGCCAGATATTTGATTTTATATTGTATCAAGGTTCCAAAACAGAGTTTGATTATACTATGCTTAAGACATTTGGATAGTACTTTACTGTTGTTGTACAACTTAGCCGCAGACTAAAGAATTCAAAAAATTGCAGGATTTATTTTGATAATAATTTTTCAAGCTACAATCTTCTTTATAACCTGAGAAATAAACAGATATATGCAAAATGTACAGCACGGTTAGATCGCTTCAAAAATCCACCCTTCAGTGATGACAAAGAAATAAAAAAACGAGGGTGTGGATGTTACAAGCAAGTAGTTAGTGGGGATAGTAAAGTCATTATGACTTAATGGTATGACAACAAATCAATTATCGTAGCATCCAATTATATGGGCTCAGGTACACCTGACACGTGCGATCGGTTTATAAAGTTCAAAGACCCGAAGTAATCAAATATTACAATACATATATAGGCGATGTTGATAAAGTTGATTTTCTAATTGCATTGTACAGAATTTCCATTCGATCTCATAAATAAGCATTGATAATGTTTCTCCATGCTATTGATTTGGCGTGCTCAAATGCCTGGATTGACTATACAAAATGCGTTGTGGCCCTTGGTGTTCCTAAAAAAAACACATTTTAGATTTATTACATTTCAGGGCATTTCAATGACTTTGAACAGGCAATTTCCAAAAGAACTAAGATAGAAGTGCTCCCAGTAAAGGAAGCTTGTCTTGATAATATAGGACATCTACCCAAAGTAACGGAAAAATTTTCTAGGTGCAAAAAGCCGGAATGTAAAGGAAAGTCAAAGTGTAGCTGCTGCAAATGTAACATTCATTTGTGCCTGCATAAACAGAAAAATTGGTTTTTTCATTATCACACAACAGAATACTAGTTGTAATTCACTGCAATAAATTTAGTACAAGTTTGAGTTTCAACAATTTTATTTACCTCTTATTTACAATGTCTTCATAAACCCGTAACCCGTTTAAGGGTAAACAAAAAAATTTAAAATTACATTTAAAAATCCTAAATACAAAAATAAAAAACGATAGCAACATAATATATTTTTTGTAATACGAAATAAAAAGTCGTGAGCGAAAGGGATATCTCTATGCAGAGGACACTGCCGTCCTAACTACAGCGAACGGGTATTTTCCGGAACTGTTAGAAATGCACAAACTCTTTTAAACGGTATAAAGAAATGTTGTATTAAGTAGACAATTACACCTAGCTCTGCAAAAACACAAAAAAATTTGTTTTGTAGCCCTACAACATCTACTTAAATCAATAGTTACGACGATGACCAATTCCCCCTGTATTTGATGAGACAAAGGCTCGCTATCATCCTGACAGCTTTCTGTTTGGGTGTTCTGTTCACTAGGACACTCAACTGGTAAACTGATCTAAAGGCAACTTTAAAAAGAGTCAGAAACCGAGCCCGACTTCTTACACCACACACAGGGACTTTTGCACACACCCAAAAACACACACCAAAACTTTCATTTACACTTATAAAACATTTATTCGACCCATTATAGAATATAAGTCCAACTGATACTACCTTCTTAAAGATTATTATAAAAAAGCTGTTCTCTGTGGGGCGCAGAATTTTGGGTAGTGTTTACAAAAAAATTTGGTATTTTCCATCCTGTGAAATCCATAACACTGCAAATGTTATCCCAATCATCTAGAGAATCAAACCTCTCAACAGAAATTTTACTCTTAGAGCAATAAACGGCCCCCCATTCCAACACCCAAAATACCCTAAAAAGTTCTCGTTATTTTCACCAGGCATGAATTGACGAACTTCAAGGGAAAAACGCTGACATCCTTGAAGCTATTCCATTAGCTTACCAAACCTACCTCTAATTCTATCCTTCATCCTTACCCCATACAGGGGAAGGTTGATTTTTTATGGTTTTCCAATCTCACTACTCAATGATATCTGTCCGCTCCTCACGTGAGAAAATAGCCGCAACTATTTTCTCACCTGAGCCGGCAAAAGCTGGAATGGTCTATTGAACTCCGACGAGGCTTAGCCGTTAGCAATAAAAGCGACAAATAACAAGAATTATAGTGCAATACACTCGTTCTGAAGTTGGTTGTACACGCATAAACGGCTTGCAGGAACAATGGTTACTAGAGAACACGGTTTTTTTGCCTTTGTCGACTTATACTCGAACACATTCAACAATCAAACTTATTCACACAATTCATACTCACACAAACCCAACAGTAAAAGAGGTTCTCTTTCTGCTACCGAAGCATCCTCGTCACCACAACCTCCGGCCGACCACAAACGCCGTTACAACACACGGTCTGAAGTCAGACGGGAAAAATATAGATGATAGACGGAGCCAAGTACACACACACACACACACACACACACACACACACACACACACACACACACACACACACATTCACACTGGGCAAACTGAGACAAGTCGCGTCTCGACAGCTAAGGACCTGGCCCTTGGCAAACACACTCGACGGCCAAATTACAGTACAATACACTGGTTTTGAAGTTGGATGTGGGCTCAAAAACGACTTGTGCACGATACAACTAGAGACTCGACTCATTGTTGCATTTATCTCAAAAACATACACACATTCTTTCTGAAAAGAACACCTCATCCAGACAAGCCTTTCGAATCTGATTCAAAAAATTACTACATCTCGACAGCCTCCAAGATGCTACACCAGAAGAACACCATTGCCCCAGCGGGTTTTTCGGACTGTTTTGCTGTTTTTATCACCACCACACATTCAACTCTAGCCTGAAAAAAAATCAAATGATCGTAAACGTATACTTTAAGTTTATTCCTTTTCGTAATACAGCACTGCCTAAACCTTTCCTACAAATGAACATTTAAGAAGAAGTAAGACATCGGTCATCACTCAACACAGGAGTAGAGAGATTCAGATCTGAGTACAGTTTGACAGTTCTTGTATTTATAGTATTTATATATAGATCCTATCTACCCACCTATTGTTTATAGGTTTGTAGATTTAGAGAAGGCATTGGATACAGTACCTTTGAAAAAACTCTTTCAAAAATTGGGGAAAGTAGGTTTCACTAAAGAGTGTGTGAATGCTATCGCAAATATCTACAAAAATGCAAGAAGTGTCGTTAAAGAAGGAAACTTTATATCTGAATCATTTCCAAAAACAAAGGGACATCAACAAGGATCTTGTCTATCTCCGACCTTATTTAAAATATATATTCAATCATCGCTAGAGCAGTGAAAGGAACAAGTATCCGGAATGGGAAAAGACATAGGCGGTGGTAAATGTCTAACAACTTTATTTTTCGCAGATGATCAGGTAGACGTAGCGAATGATAAGAAAGACATGTACTACATACAACTAAAGCAAAAATATGAAAAATGAGGCCCTAATATAAACATATCAAATACACAATATCTTACATTAGAAGATGATGAAGAATATCCATAATTAAAAATTAGAAACACAAAAACTTGCAATGAATATGAATATCTCGGATCTATAATATCTAAAGAAGGCACTACCAAAAGAGACATCGAAAACAGAACGCAGCAGGGAAAAAAAGCGGTTAACATTCTAAACTCTCTACTATCTACTCAAAAATTCTATATTAGGAATGAATGATCATATTAGGAATGAAAATATTAGAAGGAGGACAAATACTGTATATTTCAGTGTAGACAGAATTCAAACGAGACAACTAGCGTGGCATGGTCACGTGAAGCGAATAAATGAAAATTCTCTAGGAACCTCGATTATATATATATATATTATATATATATATTATATATATATATATATATATATATATATATTCAATGAATAAGTTCCAAAAGAAATAAATCTTTTGGTCAACGAGAATATCGGTCAAAGGAAAAATAATAAAAGGAAATCACAGTTCCATTCCCATATTTGAAGACGTTTCGCTTATTGAATTTACAAGCTTCATCAGTTCAATCTAAAAAATTACAAAGGTGGTAGGCAATAATATAAAAACATGGAAAAAGAACTTACGAATGGTGAGCGAAGAATAATAAGGTGTAAAACAAACACACCATTCTCTTGGTAACCGTGGTCAAAATAATAAAATGTTGGAGTCAAAATACTAGCTTGACTGTTTCTATGTAGTAGTATTCATGTATAACAATGCGAAAAAGTTTTATTTAAACGTGAAGTAAACATACTGGCACAGAGCTATTGTTATAACAAAGTTAACATTAAAAAAGATTTTGTACTTCACTTTAGGGCGCATTTCGAATTACAGGATTCTAACCCGAAAACGAATGTCAAATTACCGGCATTTACAATGAAGTAAAAGTGTGTCTTTCATCGTTGTGAGTTGATCCAACTTTTGGGGAGTATGAGACGAGCAGGCCCAACACACCAGAACGCAAACCTACAACGCAGATGACACTGAAGTAAATAGAAATATTAAGTATCAATTATGTAATGTAATAGTCAATTTTTAAATTTTATATCTACACTTTACTGTTATAAGTTAGTTTTTATTACGTGAAATATGACGAGTTTTTATTGAGCTTTGTAGTAGTTTTTATTCATTCTTTTACGTTTAAATAAAACTTTTTCGCATTGTTATACATGAACACTACTACATAGAAACAGTCAAGCTACTATTTAAACACCAACATTTTATTATTTTGACCACGGTTACCAAGAGAATGGTGTGTTTGTTTTACACCTTATTATTGTTCACTCACCATTCGTAAGTTCTTTTCCATGTTTTTATATTATTGCCTGCCACCTTTGTAATTTTTAGAGTAAACTGATGAAGCTTGTAAATTCAATAAGCGAAATGTCTTCAAATATAGAGGAATGGAACTGTGATGTCCTTTTATTATTTCTCCTTTGACCGATATCCTCGTTGACCAAAAGATTTATTTCTTTTGGAACTTATTTATTGACTAATTGTTTGACGATCGTACTCCTTTATATATATATATATATATATATATATATATATATATATATATATATATATATATATACTTCTTTGGAGAGTAACTTTCGGGAAAGCGTCAAAACAAGGATCAGCTAGAGATGGTATAAGCCAGTTTGGTGTAGAACTTTATTCTAAATGTAAAATTTTCGGTGATATGTTGTCACCTTCATCAGCACCTAAATGGAAAACCTATTTTAGTACAAGTGGTGAAAATTAACATTTAAAACCTACATTGAAAATGTTTTTAAATGTTAATTTCCACCACTTGTACTAAAATAGGTTTTCCATTTAGGTGCTGATGAAGGTGACAACATATCACCGAAAATTTCACATTTAGAATAAAGTTCTACACCAAACTGGCTTATACCATCTTACCATCTCTAGCTAATCCTTGTTTTGACGCTTTCCCGAAAGTTACTCTCCAAAGAATTGTATTCTTAGCGTCGTTATACAAACTCTCTCTCTCTCTCTCTCTCTCTCTCTCTCTCTATATATATATATATATATATATATATATATATATATATATATATATATACTTCTAGCGGTTAATATGGGCTCCGTACTAAAACGGTATTATACTAACTCCAGGAGAATATACGCCGTGTATATTATTATCTGAGTAGCGCTTTATGTAGACTCCGACCAATACGTCGGATCAAGTGGACTCCGTAATAGGATCAAACATTTTTGGGATCCGTATATAACTTTTCCCGTACACTTCTTAACTCCTGCGATGTTGCCAATAATTGTATTAGTAGTAGATTTTTAAATTTTATTGGTGGTACATTTTGGAACCTATTAATATGAACATCGAGTAGCGTAATCGTCTAACAGTTTAAGAAACTCTTCTGTAAGATCTTTATAATTTTTCAATTACTGCAGTTTATGGCGCGTAATATTTAGTTCATGAAGTAGTTAAAATTAGACTATAATTATTTATAAATTAATCTTTAATATTATAATGTTTTGCTGTCTAATTTCAATATGTTGATTTTTAATTAACAAAATATTTGATGCATTAAAGTCGCGTAGCTATTTTCACCAAACATTCAATTTTAAAGCTATTAGTATAAAAGTCTAAAAAAAAGTATAAAAATCTAAGGAATTTAATGTGGATACACACGTCAGTGTGCTTTTCTCAAGTCTCAAGTTTCTCAAATCCATCAATCATTCATTGTATTTCTTATACTTTCATTTTAATCCTCTCCAATCAAGATTCTAAAGCAGCTTCACTCCATTAGTCCATGTTTGTTGCTTTTTGTCACTGTTTCTCCTTTATCTTTATCATTATCATAACGTAGCGCTACAACATTGGGTGGGTCTTCGCTAACTACAAATTTTCTCCAAGTTGATCGATTTTCCACGAATCTGTAATCAAATGAAATAATTGGATGTTTTCTCTCCATAGCTTACTGAGACGCCTAAGCGGCATTCTTTCTTCTGTGCTAACTTCCTTCCATACCAGTTTTACAAGTTTGATATATTGGCGTCTATGCATGTGTCCGATCTACCTTAAGTGATTTATTTTTCTGAACAATATCGTTATAAAAGCTTTCTTTATTCAGTATGGGTTCTTATTCTATACGGATTTGTAGCGATATGATAATGAGGTTAAAACATTTTTCTAATTATTTTTATTTCAAATATTCGTACTTCTTCCTTATTTTTTTTAGTCAATGTCAATGATTCGTATCCATGTATTAAAATAGGTCTAAATTTGAATTATGCTGAAAGTATTTAGTTATTGACATTATTATTAACAGTGATTATTTATCTAAGATAGGAAATATAGTGTTGTTTAATAATAATAAAGTTGAAGCAACAATTCCTATATGCAATACCTTGGTATGATATTTCTGCTCCCCGATACCAAGTAGCAGTCCCGAAAACAATAAAACTGCTACACTCATGTTTCCTATTATCCAAAAATTAGCCAGTCCAGGACTATACTGCCCTCATAAGTGAATAGAATATGTACGGAGGTTTTTGGCAATTTAATAGGATTTTGTGTGTTAGAATATTATTTCTCCGAGAAAGTAAAGAATATTTATTTGCTATCCGAATATAATCCATAAATTAAATATTAGAATGCTATAAAATAATGCTACTAGCAGCAAAAACGGTATAATAGTCACTAATGAGAAAATCAAATAAATGTTTTTTAACATACAAAAGAAAGGATGTAGAGTAAGGCATAACGTAACAATAAAGCTATATAATTTTGAAAGATTGCAGCGTTTTAGATATCGTAGATAACGTTGTCACATAAGAAATAAAAGGGAAAATTCAGGTAGCTAACTGATGTATATAGAACCCTTATAACACTTTTAAATCCAGAAGCCTAATATAAATCTCTAAAATCAGGATATATAAAACAGTGAACCAGTGCTAATGTGTGGATATGTAACGAGAACGTATTAATTAGATCAGGATTGCTAGAAAAGCCATCAGAGGTATTTCCCGACTTACAAAGGTCCGAGTACTAACCAATACCGAACGAAACTAATGCCAAGGTCAAACACATATATAAAGATAGCAACGAGGTACAAGAACCTAAATCTCAACTCCAAAGTTGCGCTGGCTTTATCCAAAGGCTCTCTCATTAACTGCATTCCCAAGTTAAATTGGTAGGATGCCCCGAGAGAAAAAATGCCCTTAGGATGTCCACGGATGAAGGGCGCAGATTTAGGAATAATGAGACTACTTACCGACTCATCATATTTATCAACACCTGCTATCCTACCTACAATCAATACATATCTGTTGAGGACTATCAAATCAATTACATGTAATCAAACGAACTAGGCTTAAAAAAAGTATCCTAGGAAAGGCACTTCGGCAATATTGACATATATTTTTAAAACGCCATTTATGTGGCTGAGTTTGCAATAGGAATGAGGAGACAAAAAGGAAGAAATGGTAATAAAATCTTGTTGCGTTCCGACTATACGATGACGATGATCTCTATATAACATATAGGAAGAAATGGAGAATAATGTCTATGTTCAATTTAGAACTCGTTGGTTTTCTCCCTTTCGAATTGGGTATGTATATGTATTACCATAGAAAAAATAAAAAAAAACTATAATTATGAAACTCTATCTAAAATAGTAAAATCGATAAACAAATTATATAAACAAAAAGATTATATAAATCCCTAATATTTAAACAGACTGCTTTACAAAAGGTGAACGAATAAGCATAAATAAATTGTCAACAAAATAAATCAGAAGAATATGACACAGTATATTGCTTAAAAAGAATTCTTATGTGACTATGCTAAAATATGATACGATCGGAAAAACGGCAATGACTTTTACAGCTGATTGCCACATAAATATTAATGTAACGCAAATATGATGATATTGCCTCGTACTGTTATATAGCAATTTGTTGTCACATTGCTGAAAGTTACTTGATGGAAATTCATTGTATCTAACAATAAAACAAGTATGCGTTTACACGTTATAGATTGTAACTGAATAAGTTGAGGAGGGGAAAACTGTTTGTCCCAAGTTGGTATTCAGAATTATGTCTGTATTTTGTAATTTGCCAATTTCCATAGGTTTAAATTTTCATGGATATCACTAGACTCGAGAGCAGTGTATGATTCCTTAGTTATGTTTTTAAAGGATAGTAAAATAACCATCTAAATAATTATGCATTAGTTAATAACGTAACCTTTGTTTCTAACCCAATTGTCAAATTCCTTTCTTACCGTGGCCTAGTGTTGTACGTCTTTTTAAAAAATGCCTTGATGGGCCCCTAGGCGAGAAGAGAGTGACCCTGTTTACCTGTCTTTTGTTTTGTATATTTATTAATATAAACTCAAACAACTATTTGTACCATGTTGAGTCTGGCTGAATGACTAAAAGTCTATGCCAAAAAAATTTCATAGAATCTAAAGACAGCTTAAGGCCTTTATTATAAATATACTTTTTAGTAATGAAAATAAGTAAATAGAACCTAGAATATCCATGTAAAAGAATGTAATCTTTGATCTCTGGGATAAACTCATCTCCTGAACAATGGCGCCGATATATATGTAGTTAAAATTTTGTACACCTATTTTAACCTGTTTGTTTCCTTATTATCCATATATGAGTTGTGACCGATGTTACAAACTCATTTACTTTTTACAAAGAGTCTATATATTAGCTACAGTTTTATACGTCCATGGCTACAGTTATAACTATACAAATCTGACTCGAAATATCGTCTAAAAGTAACAGTATGTAAAATTTAGATTTTTAGTCAAAAGTAAATACTTTGTCATTTTTTATGGAGTTCAACGTAGAAGCCTTCACGAAAATTTAAGTACTAATAAGACCACCGCAATCGGGCGTACCTTGGGTAATGAATAATTAATTAATTGGTTAATTCTTCAATCACTCGTCCAATATGAGTTTTGTCAAATCGGTCCTTTTTAGGACCAACTATTCTATAGAGATAAAGTAAACTATATCTAGAGATAAAGACAATTCATAAGCCTGATGGAAGGTGTAATAAATAAAGCAAATACTATATTGAGTAATTATATAAGCAAAAAGTATATTAACTTTACATTAACATGAATAATATGATTGTCACTTAACTGGGTATTATACATACGCTCTACTTTACTTAAGCTTATCAGACATAAACGCTTAACACAAATGTGACGTATTTCTAGTGCAGTAAGCACATAGAGGGCCAAACCTAGGGTATTTGGTATAAAACTGATCGCAGAAGATTACATAATAAGTGCCGGCAAAGAAGCAAAGAAAAACTTAAAATGAGAGAGGACTCAAACTAGTCACTGCGGGAACCATTTAACTATGTTGAGCTTGGATCCACTATCCACGTATAAAATAAACAATATTACGGCTCCCGATTGAGGATCTGAGCACAAAACTAATTATAAAATTTTGACCAAAAATACTACAATGGCTAATATCTAAAGTCTGTAGACAAGCAAAGCAAAGACAAAGTTATCACTATGCTTTAACCTGGCAAAAACTCCAACGACCACAAAAGCTATCGGCCAATATATCTATTTATTTTGTCAGCTATACAAAATAAATCTGCACATGATCCTTAATATAAACCGATAATAGAAGAAGAACTCAAATTAAAAGACAAAAGTGGCTATATATGACAGGGAAGATCGTGTACATCACAAATACTAAATCTTGCCCAACACAGCGAAGACGGGTATGAAAAATATCAGGTATGAGGAGTCGTATTTGTCAATCTCAATGCCGCTTACGACACCTTAAATTAGAGGGCATTTTTTCAAAATCTATGTGATATCCCCTTAGGTAATAAACTCACTTGTATTATCCGTGTATGCCTACACAACATAAGATTTTTCGTATCACTCAACGGTAAGAATAGCAGATGGAGAACGTAGAAGAACGGTCTTCTTTGGGGTACCGTAATCGCACCTACGCTGTATAACATTTACACAACCCATACCGGTAAATAGTAGGACTTTTATTATGTAGACGATACATCTATTGTTGCATAACCAAAAACTTTTGTTGCTAAAGTAGAGAAAAATCTAAATAATACCTTAAACAAAATAAAAATAGAATCTGAATCAATTTTAAGCCACACCCCGGAAAAAGTTAGGTATGCTCCTTCAATGTTCCTAACAAAGACGCTTTCACAAATCTGAACATATACCTGAACCAATAGTGTCAAGAAATCCTTAAACTCTGCACTTGCTATAAATACCTTGAAGATAGTTTCTATCACACTTTATTATTCACAGAACTTTGTTTAAAACTAAATGAAAACCTAATACTACTATAAGAATGAAATGAGAACCAAAAAAATAATATTCTCCGCAAACTTGTCAGCTAAAAATAGGGAGCACATTCTTCCACCCTTAAAACGTAGACTTGAACTCTATGCTTCTGCCGAATATACCTTGCTAGTATGGGTGACATCAACACATACTTAATACGTAGATTTAGCTATAAATTAGTCAGTCAAATTCAGAGTACCTATATTAAGACTCACATCCATACATAAGCTCTACAATATCGTAGCTATCAATCCACCTAATATCCGAAGATAAGTAGCTAGAGAACGAAAGAAACAAAGTCTAGATTCGTAACATCAACTCCACGCATACCAGCCCATTTTATGACTAGAATCGAAGAAAAAACTGGCCAGATCAACACATCTGCAGGATATACAAAAAAAAGTAAGCTGCTCCTCGACATCTGAACCCTCGAAAGAAACTTCCTGATGGTAGTTATTAAGACTCACATCCATACATAAGCTCTACAATATCGTAGCTATCAATCCACCTAATATCCGAAGATAAGTAGCTAGAGAACGAAAGAAACAAAGTCTAGATTCGTAACATCAACTCCACGCATACCAGCCCATTTTATGACTAGAATCGAAGAAAAAACTGGCCAGATCAACACATCTGCAGGATATACAAAAAAAAGTAAGCTGCTCCTCGACATCTGAACCCTCGAAAGAAACTTCCTGATGGTAGTTATCTTCCTTAAATCTGCCAGGAGGACTCCGGTTAACCTATGTGAATGTGGGGTGGTACAAGATTCATCACACTTTCTTAGTTGACTTTATCATCCAAATCGGTCTTTTCTGAAGGAAAAGGTTAATTTATTTGAACTAAACATGTAAAGTACAGTCAGTAAGCTATTACTTATAAAGTAAAGATCATTGCAAATTTGACACTACCTCCACTTATATTGATTACATATTACCCCTAAATACTAGATAAAATATTCAGAAATATGTAATGATCGTGAAGTGATATAATTCTTGTTGGATAAATTAAGCATTCTTCCCTTTTTAGTGCACTACTACCCATTTTTACACAAAAATATCTATTTTAGCACTATATTTCGAGATAACCGTCTATCCAGAATTATATGTAATACACAGATACAACTAGAAATAAAATAATAAAAAATCCAATTTGGTAATGAAATCCTTTTGTAACTATAAAGCTATTTTTAGAGAAGCACGTACCTACCAAAAACAGGTAGTTATTAGGTATACATATCTGTTACACACTGTAATGCGTATGAATGATAACAAAAATAAGAAGTCCATATAAACATACTTTATTGAAAGAGGTAAAAGTACACTGCTAAGAAAGTACATTGTATTTATTATACTTTCATTTTAATCCTCTCCAATCAAGATTTTAAAGCAGCTTCACTCCATTAGTCCATGTTTGTTGCTTTTTGTCACTGTTTCTTCTTTATCTTTATCATTATCATAACGTAGCGCTACAACACTGGGTGGGTCTTCGCTAACTACAAATTTTCTCCAAGTTGATCGATTTTCCACGAATCTGTAATCAACTGAAATGTTATTTTTTTAGATATGGCATTTTTTCTGTGCTAACTTCCTTCCATACCAGTTTTATAAGTTTGACATCTTGGCGTCTATGCATGTGTCCGATCTACCTTAAGGGATTTATTTTCCGGAACAATATCGTTATAAGAGCTTTCTTTATTTAGTATGTGTTCTTATTCTATGCACATTTGTAGCGATATGATAATGAGGTTAAAAAATGTTTATTATTTTTCTTTCAAATATTCGTAATTCTTCCTTACTTGTTTTACTCATTGTCCATGATTTTCATCAATGTATTAAAATAGGTCTAAAGTTTGAATTATTCTCTGTATTTTTTAGTGGCATTATTATTAACCGTGATAATTTATCTTATAAGATATTTAAAGTGTTCTTTTCATTTCGTTGATTTTAAGTGAAAAATTTTCGTGCTCTCTTCACTAGCATTATTGAAGATGTTTGCGGACGAGAGAGTTTCTTATGAGATCTATATCATTAGCATATGCTAGGAGTGCTTTGTACCTTGGGCCGGTAATGGATTACGTCTTAAATAGGCGATATTTCTATTTTAGTAGGCTGTTTATTAATTTTTTGACTATTTGAAACGGTCCTGCAAGTGACAACAGTAGGTTCATTTAATTTCGCTTCGTAATAAACTCAAAATTATTCGGGAATTACAAGTTAGAAAATTCAACCGAGTTCAAAAATAAGTATCAAAAGTTAAGTGCATACAGGTGATAGAAGTTAATAAAGAAAATACCATCAGACAAGTAAGATAGAACTATTTTAATAATTTTAACAAGTCTTAAGTAAATGAATAATTGAGTGAAAGATTAAAAAAGTGGTTTTGGCGAATGTTCGAAGGGTCGACCTGCTTAGGCATTCCTACGCGTTTTTTGTTTTTGTTTTTTTTTTGGCAGATAAGAAAGTAATTAGTGCTGACAAGAAATTAATGATCAAAATAAAAGCCACATAATTTTATTATAAAAATCCAGATCTCTCCTTAAAATAGATTTGATTAAAGTTGGGATTAGAATTAAATTAAATTAAAATAATAAATTGAAAGTAAATGTAATACAATAACTAAATCGAATGAACAGCAAAAGAAATAAGCCAGAACACGATAACTCATTCGACGAGGAGAAAGCCTTCAAAAGAAGCAAAGCCACGTTAAGAACATCTCCAAAGGATAACATAAAAAATCGCGAAATGGAAGAACTAAAGAAACTACTAGAAGAAATAAATAAGGAGATTAAAACGGAAATAAAAGAGCTGAAAACAGAAATGAAGGTAGAAAATAAGGAGATGAGAAGATATGTAAATGAAGTTAAAGAAGAGATAAAACAAAATAACGAAGAAAAAAAACTTAAGAATGTGAAGATCGAAAAAATATGGATTACAGAGGATCTCACAAAACGAGAGAGAGAGAAAATGGAAGCTTTAAGAGATAAAGCAAGAGAAATGAGGGAAGATGGAAAAATGGTCAAAATAGGATACAATAAAATCACAGTGGACGGCAAGGAATGGAGATGGTGCTATAAAGAAGAAAAGGTGTTGGAAATAGCGTGTTTAAAAAACTACCAGAGCAACATAAAAAGAACCAAGGAGAGGCCAAGCAACGAGTAGAGAAAGAAGAATTACCAAATAAACCGGACAATGATGACAAATGTTTAGTTTTAAATAGTAATAGGAATAGGATTAGAAATAATAAAAATAGATTATAAATCAATTTTAAGCCAAACCCCGGAAATGTCCCAAATAGAGACGCTTTCATAAATCTGAAGATATACCTGAACCAATAGTGTCATGAAATCCTTAAACTCTGGACTTGCTATAAATACCTTGAAGATAGTTTCTATCACGGAACTTTGTTTAAAACCAAATGTCAACCTAGAACCAGAACAATAATATTCTCCGCAAATTTGTCAGCTCAAAATAGGAAGCACATTCTTCCACCCTTAAAACGTAGACTAAAATTCTATGCTTATGCTGCCGAATATACCTTGCTAGTATGAGTGACAAAAACACCTACTTAACACGTAAGTATATTTAGCTATAAATTAGTCAGTCTGCCCTCGCCATAAGATTCATCACACTTTCTTTGTTGACTTTTCCATTCAAATCGCTCTTTTCTGAAGGGACAAGGTTTTCCAAAGATCATTGCAAATTTGAAACTAACTCCACTTATATTGATAACATATTACCCCGAAATAGAAAATAAAACATTCAGAAGATTGTAATATTGGAGAAGTGGTGTAATGCTTGTTAGATAAATTCTTTCTTTTTTTGTGCACTACTACCCATTTTTACACAAAAATATCTATTTTAGCACTTAAATATTTATTTTGAGATAACCTTTTATCCAAACTTATATGTAGTACATAGATAAAACCAGAAATAAAATAATAAAAAAGCTGTATACAAGATATCATAAAACAATGGATGAAATAAAAGAAGTTCTTATTAATCGGATTCTTAAATAAAACTTATGAATACATATTCACGTTAACAAAATACATTAGGAAATTTCCGCATATGAAACAAAATCCAATTTGGTAATGAAATTCTTTTGTATCTATAAAGCTATTTTTAGAGAACTCGTACCTACCAAAAACAGGTAGTTAATAGTATACATATCTGTTACACACTGTAATGCGTATGAATGATAACAAAACTAAGGAGTCCATATAAACCGTCCAGACTTTACGCGAGAATTATACGTCTTATAGCAGAGTTGCCAAACTATGAGAGCTTACTTAAACCGATATAGTTATGGTTCCAATATACAGTGAAAAAGATCTGAACGACCCCTATAATATATACACGTGAACTAAGCGATATACATTTATGATACAGGGATAATTATGGGCTCCAAAATTTTTTTAAAAATTATGAAACTATACATGTTGACGAATCGACAGAGCCAATATTATGGAATGGTCAAGTGAGCTCCGTATATCGGTGTCCACTTGACCACGGAGCTCACCTGAACCTGAACTTTAACATGGGCGGAATCCACTTTATGCCGTAAATATATATATATATATATATAATATATATATATATATATATATATATATAATATATATATATATATATATATATATATATATATATATATATAATTATAAATATAAATATAATAGGTATAATTAATCTCAAAAGTTTTAGTAAGTATCATTTAATTTTAAATGTTTTTAAAGGTTGGAGATAATGTTCAAATTGACACAATTTTATATGTTTACCGGAGAACTTCAGCCGTATTCGTTTCTTAAACAACACGGTAATTCAGTTCGTGACATTCTACTGAAATTCACAGTTATTTGATTTTATGAGTGGTCGTAACTCCAAGCTTGTAATCGAAAATGCCCCCAAGAACTTCTTTAATACCTTTCAGAATGTTTGGAACGTTAATAAAAATAAAAGTTTCATTAACCAGAAGTAGGTAATGTGCAGCGGCCACTAAAATTGAATTATTATAGAAAATATTTCTGTGTTCCTCCTTTAGAGCCCAATAAACGTCTACAATGAATTAGGGTAGTTTAAGTTGAATGAAGGAGAATAAGAACTTTTCTTTTTTCTTGAAATTATCTTTTTTTAGGCATTTTGTATTCTGTTTTAGAAAACACTGTAAAAAAGTATATTATTGTTGTTTAATATTTACGAAATAACGAAGTTTTATCACGACATAGTAATTGTTACAAAAACAATAAAATTTTAAAGTTTTAGGTGCTAGTCTGAACTACCACCTCAAAAATCACACTTTCCGTAAAATTGTACTGTACTGTCTTAAATACATCTAAGCTACAGTAAGCTGTTTACAAATATTTCATTCGCACATTTCAAACATTTTAAGCACAAAGGACAGAATAAATAAATATGTAATAAATTGTTTTAGTTTACAGCCAACAGAGTAGATTTTACATTTGTACAATGCTATTTAGGTGGAAATATTTGCTGAAAGATTTACATTTATATGTATAGAAATAAAATCATAAGCACCCAGACTAACAGCCATGATCATTGAACTGGAGCAGAGCGTAAAGTCAGCAAATTCCATTGAAACCGGGACACACAAACTCTTTTAACATTTTTATATATTTCATTCGATTATCATTCTTAGATCAATTCGTCTCATTTTTAAAATTAAGATTTCTATCTATTTTTATTTAAATTTATCTATATACAAATATATATATATATATATATATATATATATATAATATATATATATATATATATATATATATATATATATATACTTCTAGCGGTTAATGTAGGCTCCGTACTAAAACGGTATTATACTAACTCCAGTAGAATATACACCGTGTATATTATTATCTGAGTAGCGCTTTATGTAGACTCCGACCAACATGTAGGAGTAAGTGGACTCCACAGCAGGGTAAACCATTTTTGGGATCCGTATTTACCATTTTGCGTACACTTCTTAACTCCTGCGATGTTGCCAATAATTGTATTAGTAGTAGATTTTCAAATTTTACAGCAGCTACATTTTGGAACTTGAAATATATTTAAATATCGATCAATTTAGTCATGGAGGAATTTCATGAATATTTGGCTAATGTAGTTAAACATAAATTATTAACCGACATTATATATCATTATATATTCATCATTTGTTGTGTTGGCAATGATATAGTTCCAGGAATAAAACAGCGATATAAAGAAAATATCAGAAATTAAAACGGAAACCTGACGGACCTCAGCAGCATAAACAAGATACATATTAATAATACATTTTTCCTTCAAAAAGAACAATACAAATACACTTTTGAAAACAGTAGAGGACAAAGATCTATGATGGGCTATATTCGGTCGAATAGAGAATTATTGACCTCATAAATCTTGAATGTAAGAGCAGTAATATCAGCAGAAATAGGAAGCGATCAGAAATTGGTATTGTGTAAAATCCGAATGAAATCACATATATGTGTTTGATTGATTGATTGAACAAAATACCAGAATACACTACAAAGATAAAAGTCGAAAGCTTTTAGGATGACTCCACAAGATACCTATTCCAAAAAAGAATAACCGAAAAAAAGCAGAAACACATGTATCACAGAAAGTGATGGAGTCGAAGAAAGCTGGGCAAAAATGAGGTCTAATATCTTAGCCTCGGCCAAAAAAGTTCTTGGTGAAAGAAATATAAATAAAAATAAATCTTTGCCAAGGCGAAGAACTCCATGGTTTTGTACAGAGAAGTGAAGGAAAAATGTAAAGAAAATAAAAAAGCTTACCTGAAATACACGTCAACCAAAATACAAGAGGCATACCATAATTACAAGATAATTAGAAACGAAACTCATGAACTTATCAGAAAAATAAAAAATGATCACTAGGAACGTTTTCCGAAAGAAATGAAACATATTTTTACGGTCTACAAAAGGAAATAGGGCGCTTCATAAGAGGTCAAATAATGGAGGTAAAGAAACTAAAAGAACTAAAACACAAAGAAAGGATACGTGGATTGACTACCTAAAAAGGCTATATGCAGGAGAAGATCAAACGACGCTGAAACCGGAAACACCAGATATTACCACAAATAAAGAACCTAATATAAATGTACAGGAAGTTCGGAAAATACTTGAAAATCTGAAAAATAGAAAAGCAGAAGATAAAGACGAGATACCAAACGAGTACTGAAATATTTTGGAGCAGCAATGACAGAACAATTACCAACATTACGTAATAAAATTATAAAACAAAATAAAATACCGGAAGAATGGAGAACGAGCGAACTAATTCTACTAGTCAAAAAAGAAGATAAAAACAAACCGAAAACTACAGTGGTATAAACTTGTTAAATACTTCACTAAAACTTACAACTAAAATTTTTCAACTGCTAACAAATCAGAATATAAGTTTAGCAGATAAACAACCGGATTTTTTTTAGTGGAAGATCATGTACAGATGCAATATTCGCTATAGAGCAAATTGCTCAGAAATCACTAGAGTATAATAGATCAGCATTTCTGTGTCTGATTGACCTACAGACACCGTTTGACAGAGTAAGACTGAAATATGTAATCCATATTATGTATAATAGAGTAGCTCCCCTAAATATTATAAAAACTATCGAAAACATCTATCAAAAGAACAAAATGGAAGTCAGAATAGATGGACAACTTACAAAACTTATAAAAATTGGCAGCGGAACGAGACAAGGGGATGATATCATGAAAAGCATTAACAAACGAAGAGGATACAAAATGGAAAACAAAGAAATCAAAATACTCTGTTATGCATTAATAGCCCAAGATGAAGATAGTTTGCAAAGACTGGTCCACGGATTTAATATAAGAGCAAAAGAATTTAATATGACAATCTCATCTCAAAAAACTAAAACAATAGTAGTCAGCAAAGAACCAACCAGATGTAAAATAGAAATTGATGGCATCAGCAGAAACAAGACCACAGCCACAACGCAAAGAATAATGGAAACGGCAGAGATGAAAGTACTGAGAAGAATTACAGGAAATACGCTGAGAAATCGAAAGAGAAGTGAAAACATTAAAAGAAAATTTACCGTACAGTGTATAAATATATGGACACAAAATAGAAGTAAAAAATGGAATAACTACCTAAGCAAAATGGAGGAGACTCGTGTCGTCAAAATAGCTAGAGATAAGTCACCAATCGGCAAAAGAAGTATCGGACGACCGCGCAAAAGATGAAGTGACAACCTTCCATAAAGGAATTAATCCGCCAATGAACAAGCAGAATTGCTTATTGTGAAAAAGAAAAAGAAGTAACATATCTCAAATAAATAAGCGGAACAACAGAAACAGAGTATTAACGTGAAATTCCCGAAATAACAATAAAAAAATTACTGCAAATCGTACGAACTGAAATAAGTGTTGCTTTCTGTACATATACATATATTATATAGGTGGCCATCATCAGAAACGAGACATGTATAATTTATGTTTAATCTAAAATTCGTCTCGCTGGTTTCTCCCTTTCGACTTGGGTATTACGAATAAAAATAAATAAGCAATAAGAACTATATTTAAACCAAGTGACAAAAAAAAATATTCATTTATTTTTAAATGATTAACGTCTATATAATTAAAATAAGCTTGAAAACGAAAAATACAGAACGGCAAGATAATGATAGCTTATACAAGCGACAAAGTATATAAAACAATAAGACCGAACATAATACCATAACTGTAAAACATATGAACCCATAAAGAAATATATATGTTAAGTGATTATGAAACCGCTTGTCGTCTGCCATGAATTTTATTACAGAATCAAGTTACCATAAGACTTAAATATTTTGTCTGAATAATGACTCACTACGATAAAAAGAAATAGAATACTTGTATAATACACAACGGTATAAAGCTCAAACTATGAAAAAATTTTATAATTTTTAAACGAAAGTAAAACAAAGTTCAATTAAAAGGTTCAAATCGCGACACAATATGAAATAATTCAATAGCAAGTAAAAGTACTTGATGTATAGACTATGCATACAACAAAATAAATATGGTGTATTGTACTTTACCATGTAGGATGGATGCAGCAAAACACTATAAATTAGAACTCGAACACAGGTCTGTGTGGTTTGGCAAGTGGAACAGCTCTCCTTAAAAAAATGGGGTTTTATAGAATTTATTTTGCCAAGTGGACGCTACTTGTGGGCGATAATTACCCTGCGATCTGCACTTTTGAAGAAAGCCACTCTTTTTTCTATGGACAAGACTCACTCACACTCACTCTTTGTTAAAATACAATGTATGAATAAAAGGTCTTTTTCCGCAAATCGCCAGGAAATTTTGACATTCCTGTCAAAATTTCTTGAAGAAAAAGTCGGGACTTCCTTACTGTAAGGAAATGTTATTTTCTTACTGTAAGGAAATGTTATTTCCTTACTGTAAGGAAATGATATTTCCGTACAGTTGTTAGTGTTCTACATAAATGATAGAAAACACATTGCTTATAAGGAATTAATTTATATTTTGAAAACATCAAGTCATTGCTGAATACATTTTTAAGATCAATTTGCTATATTTACAGTAATTTGACAGTTAGTACAATTACTGAACATTGGAGGAACACTCTTAGAACTATGAGAAACATTTTGGACAACATGCAGGGTGGAAGTGTCATTTTGTTGAATACTTTGTACTGTGAAAATTTTATTTGCCACCTCAACCTTATTGTTAAGCGATTCTTCAATATATCCTTCAGCAACGTTTGATGACTTCCATCCGCCATGCCTCTTTAAACTAGTTATTTCGACACCACAGTCAACCAATATTGTTGCAGAAGACCGACGAAAGCAGTGACCAGTATATTCTGTCGGATTTACCAAGTTCAAATAAGTAGCAATTATTTTGGGCATTTTTCTAAATTGATGAATTCCTACCACTTGTCTACAACCCTTTCCGCTTTGATATTTAAAGAAAAATCGGTCACTGTTCATATTTTCTGGTCTTAACGCAACATACTTTCGATAAACATTCAAGTAGATCTAATTAATTAGAAATGATCTTGGTTTGTTGGTTTTCGAATCAGGTATGCTGATTAAAAGCTTAGATTCTAAGTCTTATATATCGTGTACAGTCGTTCGGACTAACTCATCCATTCTACAGGCCCCAGAAATACCAAATATTACAGCCACCTAAAAAATAAATAAAGCTATAATCTAAATAGAAATTAAAACCTTGTAAATTACCATAATCATTAAATTTTCTTTATCTGGAGCTTCCTGGATAAATTTTTCAATTTCTTCCTTCGTTAAAATCTTGGATTTCTTTGCCCTATAACCTTGAGCTTGCCGTTTCAATAAATAACGAAGTTTTGAGTATGTAGATATATCTACATTGTGTTTAAGTACAAGGGTTGACTTCAGCATTGAATAATTGGCCCATAATGTTGAAGATTTCATCTTTAAACAAAGGTCTAGGAAGTATGCCATTACAACATTTTCTGAGAAAGAACTCGTATTTTTACTCATGCGATAATCCATAAAACGTCTGTATGCATTTTCGTACTTTTCTCTTGATTTCTTTGGCAATAATTCTAATGAAGCAGTATTCACTGCCTCAACCAGCTCTGGAGGAGTCCCAGGAATGGAAATTTCATCATCACTTATCATTTTACTTTCAAGAACACCAGCAATTAAATTTATAAGCGTCAAGTTTGACAATTCAACATCAATACGTTTCCATAGTAACCCAAGTAATTTTATTAGGAATTTTAAAGAAATTAGGATTAGAATTAGGAATTAGAAAAATACTATGTTTACCTCGTAGGAAAAGCCACATTCCTGGACTCTGTGTTGCTAAGTCTCGGCTTGCGCCTCGACTTCACAGTCGTCCAGGAATGTTAAGCTTTTCCTACCCGGTAAACAATGTACTATTGTTTAAAACAATGTATTTACAACCGTCTAATTGTTCGATAGTGTCTGGGTTTTTGTAACCCATATCTTGGCCTACTACACGGTGAGAATCAAAACTAACAAAAAGTCTGTTAGTATTTTAACAATGTTTATAACAGTTGAAACAATAAAAGAAACTATCACACAGTTAAAAACTATGACCCCTATGGAAAAAATATAGTAGACTATGACTACATTTGTGCTTTAGCACTATAGTAAGAACAAGGTAAAAATCTAAATACCTACATAATTATATTAATACCTACATAATTAATAACAAGAAGTTATTAAAACTCCTGTTCGTTATCAGTCAAAGAAAGCGCATTTCAGAATATATTATGAAAAATGTTGTAAATATTACAATATCAGGTACATTTGTATAATGATAAGAATACAAAAATAAAAAAAATTGCTTACTTTTTCAAAACAACAATCAATCACTTCAGTTTATCACAAAAAATTAAAAAATTGTAAAGTAATTGAACCCAGTTTGTGAAACTTGTTCACACCCTTAAAATTACATTCGGGTGTAACAATTGATTGGAGCGAGGTGTATTAATTCCAGTGTAGACAGGAACTATTCCACCGCGCTCGAATGCTCCAGACTATCCCTTTCCCCTATAGCACTCTGATGCGCGATAGGAGCACAACTATCAGCTAAATCTTGTTCATGTGGGAGTCTTGGGTAATAGAACTCCAACATGGTTCTCCTGTAAATGGTAAAACTTATTCTTAGATTACAACGACAACCTTCTTAGTATTTAGGTACAGGATACCGTCCACAATTGTGTGATTATGTATACTTGCCAATATTCTTTTAAAAGAGATTAATAAAATTCGCGGGGTAGACACCGCGACATCGCACGGTATGTTTCGTAGCGATAAATTTACCATTACATTATTCTAAGCATTCAAAAATGAAATTTTCTTTTCATACAAACATCGATAGTTTTTAGCTTTGGAATTATTTGAGTCACACCGAGCTGTAGCAGATTTACCCTAAAAAGTTTTATTTTACGCACAATTAGCACACTGGCTCTGGAAATGACGAATAAATATATATTGTTAAAAATTATGTAGATTTATAAATTTAAAACCTCTTTGTCTTCTTCGGATTCTTCATTTCCATTCGTTTCTATTATTGCACATGTTATCAACAACGCACTTCTCTCATTTTTTATTCACTACTCTTTTGCTGCTGCCTTGGGTAGGGTGAGGAACGAGTGGATTTAGTAGCTCGGAAATCATCTTACTGCAGCCGGTCTCAAGCCCGGATAAAATAGGAGGGTTAAGCGGAGGGTTAACTACCCATCCTCGGAAAAAAAACTAGTTATGAAAACTGCAACTTTGCCTCGGAACCGGACACATAAACACAAAAACCGACAAATGCAATGTAAAAGGACTATAAATATTGGAACTTGGAATGCCCAGAGTTGGTACAGATCTGGAGCTGCTATAAATATTGTGGAACAACTGGAAAACATAGGAATGGATATAACAGCCGTCCAAGAAATAAGATGGTCAGACGATGGAAATATAAAAATAAGTAAATCCACCATCTTCTTCAGCGGTAACAAAAACGGAAGACATGAATTTGGAACGGGCTTTGTGATTACAGACAATCTAGTACAGAACATATTAAATTTTAAACCTATAAATGAATGGATATGCTACATACGAATAAAGGGAGAACGATACAACATTTCGATTATCTCAGCGCATGCACCAACGGAGGAGAAGGATGAAGATATAAAGGATGACTTCTACGATGCCCTAGAAAGAGAGATAGATACGATGCCCAAACATGATATGCGCATACTCTGCGGGGACTTTAATGCTAAAGAGGCAAAGAGCCTAGCCTATATCCCACAATAGGTAAACACAGCCTACACAATGTATCCAAGGACAATGGCTTAAGAATCACAGAAACTGCAGCAGCTAATATTATGCTAATAAAGTCAACCATGTTTCCGCATAAAGACATTCATAAGCAAACTTGGTAACAATATTATAGACGTAAGAATCCTTAGAGGAATAGACGGAGACACAGATCATTATCATTACTTAATCAGAGCAAAAGTCAAATCCAGAATATCTAGCCACAAATACAATAAAACAACAATAAACCCACAATGGAACATGGACGAAATACACAATGCAGAGAAACAACAAAACTAAAGAGAACAACTTGAACAAACCTTGAACTCTGAAAGAGAATACAATGATATAGAACAGCTATGGAAAGCGACTGCCGAAATAATAACCCAGACAGCGGACAAGATATTTGGAAGGAGTAGGCAGAAGAGGGCAAAACCATGATATGACGAGGAATGTCGGAAACAGCTGGAAAAAGACAAACAGTAAGGAAGACTTAGATACAACTGCAAACAGACCAAAGTAAAAAGGAATATGACGACTGCCGAAAAGAACCAAGAAAAAATAATATGCACAAAGAAAAGAAACTATGAACAACAAAAATATGAAGCTATGGAGAGAGACCAGCCCAAACCAGAATTCTATAAAACAATTTCCCATGAGAAAAGAAGACATAGAACCAAGGCCGTATGATAATCGACGGTAAAGAAATAACAGAAGAATGGAAAAAGTATTTTAGGGACCTTCTAAACATCATACAGGAAGAACAGCATAACTAAGAGATCTATATCACAGCGGACATGCCCGTCAAAAAACCCAAAATGCCTTAAATAAGCTGAAAAATCACAAAGCGCCGGGTACGGACTAGATACCAGCAGAACTTCTGAAACATCTAAAGTACGCGTACGTGTAAATAATAAACTGTCTGGCAGCTTTGAAATCAACAGTGAACTTAAACAGGGTAATGTGTTATCTCCACTACTTTTTAACCTTGTATTAGAGAAAGCCATAAGGTCGGCCGAAATAAAAAGAGAATTGCTATCGGTTCAAGGTCCCAAGCTGTTCCTCGCATATGCAGATGACATAGATCTCGTTGGAGACTCCATCCTATCCACGAAAGACATTTTCAACAAGGTGGAAGGAGCAACAAGTGAAGTAGGGCTAAAGATTAATGAAGATAAGACGAAATATATAATATATGTGTATAAATAGAACGACATGAAGAGACAGAATAGGACAAAATGTGACGGTCAACAAATTTAATTTCGAAAGAGTACAACGTTTTAAGTATCTGGGGGCCGTAATCACAGCTGACAACGATGTTACTGAAGAAATAAAAGACAGAATCCAATCTGCAAACTGCTGTCTATTTGCACTGGATAAGCTCATAAAATCAAAAAATCTCACAAGAAAATCAAAGATCAAAATCTATAAATCTATCGTCAGACCTGTATTTCGCATACGAATGCGAAACGTGGACCATGACCAAAGCAAACGAAGAAAAGCTCAGACGCTTTGAACGAAAAATACTTTGAAACATTTTTGAACTTCACCATGACATCACCACAAACCAGTATAAGATCAGAACTAATATCGAATTAAAAGCTCTCTACAGCGACGCCAATATAGTCCAAGAAATTAAATCATAGCGACTAAGATTGGCAGGGCACGTGCACAGATTGCATAACGAAAGACTTGTGAAATTGGTGTGGGAGGAGATTCCCACAGACAAAAGACTACTCGGACGTCCCAGAATGCGATGGAGAGATAACATCCAAGCAGATCTCCGCAAAATGAACATTCTATTTGACCCTATGTTGATGGAAGACCGAACAAATTGAAAAAAATGTTGTACAGTCAGTCAAAATGCCGCTGAAGTTTTAAGTCTTCTTTGGTCTTAAAATAGGTCTAAAGTTTATATTATGCTCTTTATTCCTCCAGTGGCGGTATTATTAACTGTGGTTATTGATCCAATATATTTAAAGTCTTCTATACTTTTGAAATTGTAGTTGTTGACTTTTTATCTAGTTGTTTTATCTAGGTTTATTTAATTGGTCTCTTCTGTGTATTTGCTTGTATTTGGTTTTCACTTCGTCTATGTTTTAGTTTCTTATCAAATCTATATCATCAGCATTATGCTAGGAGCTGCTTTGTACCTTGGACCGTTAACGGATTACATGTTAAATGGACGTTATATCTGTTTGGGTAGGCTGTTGGTTAATTTTTTAACTATTGGAATCAAGAATCTGTATTTTATTAGATATCTGGTTAATTTATTTGATATCTCTGGAGTTTTGTTTCCTGTATCGTTATTACAAGGATTTTGTTGGATACCAACATAGGGAACCTGGTGGTACTTACATGATGTTTGATTACCAACATTGGAAAATTTGTCTTGCTGTAAAATCATGATGATTTTACTAGAAAATATACTGTTGGTTAATAATAATAAAGTTGTCTCACTTTGCCTTCTCCATCGAGGCTGCAGTGAGACTGCTAGCGTTATACCTTCTGGTATTTAATATTTTGCCGGTAAAGCAACAATTACTATAGTCATTACCTTGGTTCTGATATATCTGCTCCCCGATTTCAGCAAGCAGGCATCAAACCATGAAAACTGCTACATGCATGCTTCTATTATCCAACGACTAGCCAGTCCAGGACTATACGCATTATTATGATACTGATATTGCTGCTGGCTCTCATAAGTAAATAGAACATGCAAGGGCGGTTTTGGCAATTTAATAGGATTTTTGTGAGTTAGAATATAATTTCTCCGAGAAAGTACATTAAATATTATACATTAAATATTAGTATACTATACAATAATGCTATTAGCAGCAAAAAAAAACTGTATAATAGTCAGTAACGAGAAAACCAACTAAATATTCATTAACAGACAAAAGACACGATATAACGTAACAAGAGTAACGTAACGTAACAGGAGTAACGTATAATTTTGAAAGATAGGAGTGTTTTAGATATCGCGATATCGTTGTCAAATAAGAGATAAAAGGAAAAATTCAGGTAGCAAACTAATATAACTCATATATAACTCTCATAACACTTTTAAATCCAGAAGTCTAATATGAACTACTAAAATCAAAATGTATAAAACAATGCAAGTAAAACTCAGGTATTAATTAGATCAGGATTACTAAAAAATCCCCCAGAAGTGTTTTAAGACCGGGGGTCAAAGATAAAGATTGCAACGTCGTACAAGAAACTAAATCTCAACGCCAAAGTTAATGTTTGTAATCTTATTCATAACAGATTCATATATTTCTCTAAGAATTCTTCTTTCTGCGACGCTCAATCGGCTCTTATTTTGTTTTTCATTGCCCGTGTTTCACTTACATACGTAGATTCTTATTTTTGGTATTGCGGGATGTATTTTGGATTTAATTTTTTTGCTTAAAACGTAGGAACTGCCAGCTTGTGTTCTGTTGTTATCCTATTCTGTAGTGTTTTTGTTCAAAGTGCTCTTAAATATTAAATATTTAGACCGATGAACCATTTCAAAGTTGTACTGGTCTAATGAAATATTATGTCCTGTTCTGTTTTGTAGTTCTCTTATGATGTCATATATTTTTTATCATCGTTGATTTGGAAGACCCTTTTTGCGCTTTTTTCTATTGAATGTATTAATGTTTTTTGTTAATAATGATTATACTCCCTACTATATTAAACTCATCGTCGAAAATCCGTATAATGTGAGGACCTTGATATTAAACTGTGAGATTTTCGGTATTAGAGTTTTCCGGGCGATGCTCTCCAAAACAATGGTAAACACGATTGGAGACATGGCATCTTCTTGTTTGAGGCTACTGTACATTTAAAAGTAAGTTGGCAGTTAATTTCCTTAGGTATGCCTAGTTCTTCCATAACATTTTATTCAGAATCTTATAATTATATCATATTTAAATGTTTGTTTAAAATTTATAAATAAATAGCTTGATGTTTTTTTTTTATTCCCAACATTTTTCATTAAGTATATAAGAGTGAATATTTGATCAACGGTTAATTGAGTTTTCCTAATTTAACATTAATCTTTCGTAATTTCACATGTGGTTGCTGTATGTCAAAGAAGATACCAATTTCCATAGCGGATGCTATGATTCCAATGGGGTAAAGTACAACCTACATATTTGTTGTTAAAATTAATTTGCTGCTGTATCGGGTACCGTGTACTGATATATAAATTTTGTTACGAATTTATCTTGTGTGTTGAACTCTAACTAAGTCTTTTACCGCGAATTGAAAAGCATGTTTTAACCTTTATTTGAAACATTTATCGTTAACGTTCAGTGGAACATTTTACGTTTATCTAAATAAGTATTTACTATATTGTATAATAGTTGTATTTTATTTTACTATTTGTATCTATATAGGTATAATTTATAATATATTATTAGTCTTATATACAAAATCATCTATTTGCATTACATTGCTATTTATGTAGCAATTACCTGTAAAGTCATTAGTCTTTTCTGTCGTATCATTATTTCCTGATATTTTTCGTATCCAAGCGGTTTAGTTTGTGTAATATAATATCCCCAATTCGTCTCATATTGTTTAGTTTTTAAAACAGCTGTTACGCTAATTCGTTCGCCTTTTTTAAAGCACTTTATCCAGTTTTCGTCCTTCACCCTTGTTAAATTAATTAATTTCTTAGGTAAGCCTTGTCTGCCATGGTATTTCATAGTTTTATTCTTATAATTATATCATGTGTTTGTTTAAAATCTATAAATAACTGGTTTAATGTTTTTTCTGTATTCCCAACATTTCTCATTAACTGCCTAACAGAGAATATTTGATCAACGATTTTTTAAGTTTTTCTAATTCTACACTAATAGTCTCCTGTTTGATAGTCCACCTATTTACTCAATCGTTCCAGGTGTATTAGAAAAAATACTGCATATCCTAATTATTAATATATAGCTTATATGTAACTCATACTACTACAGTTTGTGCAGTACATTTTATCATCCCTTTTGTGTATGGGTGTGCTTTTTAGCAAGTTGGTACTTGTTCTTACTTCTAAATTGACAGATTAGCTCTTTAACCGGCTCTGTACTGAACTTGCTTCTCCATTTTGCAAATATATATAAAAATTAAAAAAAAACACTCTGAAATACCGTTGATTGAAATATTGGATACTCTATAATATCCAATCAAGAGTTTTGTCATAATTGACACTGGAATTACTAACAGGAGATTGCTCTCACTTCCATGTGTTGAAATTGATATATAGTACCAACATATTCTAATTATGTACCATCAGTACTAATAAAATGGAAACTATAAAATTAATGTCAATTTGGCTAGTATTTAAGTATTTTATTCCAGTTTAATATGAAAGCATTAGATTTAAGATATAAAAATTTCATCATAGGTCCAAATTTGAGATAAAAACCAAATGATATGAGCGTATAGTGAAATCTAAATATCTTAGAATAGCTATATCGAGAGAGGATGAGATTATTGATGAGAAAAAAAGACCAATCGCTGAGGAAGTAAGAAAGCAATTGGCAAAAGCAAAGAGTAATTACATTAAACAAAACAACAACCTATCATGGTACACATATGTTCCTACTGCAGAAACAAGACAATTAATAAAGAACATTAAAATAGCTGCAAGAAAGAGAAAATAATAGATTTAAAAAAATAAAAGCATAAACATGTCTTTTCATGTTGAAAATATGTAAATGGAACCTTGAATTAAAATGTAACCTTTGATATCTGTGATAAACCCATCACTTAAACAATGGCACCGGTGTATGTAGTTGGAATTTTTTACACTTATTTTAGCTGTTTATTTTCTTATTATCTATACTTACTTATTATCTATCTGTACATGTATGAGTTGCAACCGATATCACAAACTTATTTATTTTGTCAAATTTGTTCTTTTTACTACCAACTATTCTAATAACATATGCCTATATGTGTTAAGGGTATATCTAGAGATAATGAAACTTTACTTGACTTAAACTTATCAGACATATGCGCTAAACATGAATCTGGCGTATTTCTAGTGCAGGAAACACATATAGGGCCTAACCTAGGATATTTGGTGTTAAGCTGATCACTGAAAACCTTATTATAGATATAGATCTGCTATCTCTGTCGTAAAAGAAGCAAAGAAAAACTTAAAATAAGAAAGGACAAAAACAGTCAGCTTGATTGGATCCACCATCTACATATTAAATGAAAAATAATACAACTACCGGCATTGAGGATCTGAACACACAGTTAATTATGAAATCTGGACCAAAACACTACAATGGCTTATCCGGATGATGAATGTATTCAAATTATGCAGATACGCAAAGTCTAGAGACGAACCAAAGTTGTTACCTTGCTTAAACCTGGCAAAAACTCCAACGACCACAAAAACTATTGGCCAATACCTTTGTTTTGTCAGCTATTTAAAATACTTTTGCACAAGAGACGATGATATGATTTCACCGATATTAGAAAAAAAACTCAAATTATAAGACGAAAGTGGCTATAGATAGGGAAGATCGCGTACTTTACAAATACTAAATCTTACTCAAGACAGCAAAGACGGGTACGAAAAATATCGGGTATCAGGGGTGGTATTTTTCAATATAAATTCCCTTAAATTACAGGATATTTCTCGAAAAACTATATGATATCCCCGTAGATAACAAACGATAAAATTATCTGTGTATGCGTACACAATAGAATATTTTTCGTACCACTCGATGGTAAGAATAGCAGATGAAGAACGGTCTCGCTTGGGATAGCATAAAGACACTTACATTGTATAAACAAACGATTAACCCATACCTATAGATACTAGGACTTCTAATATACAGACGATACACCTATTATTGCCCAATAAAAATAAACTATGAATCAATTTTCAGCCAAAACGCCTGAAAAACTCATATGTGCTCCTTCAATTTCCCTAACACAAACGCTTTCACAAAACTAAACCTCCAATAATGTCATGAAATCGTTGAACTGTAGACTATCTATAAATTCCTTGAAAGTAGCTTGTATTGCACGTGATTATTCACAGATCATTGTTTAAAACGAAAAGGTAAATTGAGGTCAGAAATAATATTTGTCAGCTAAAAATGAGGCGAACGTCCTTTCGCCCTACAAATTAACCATTATTTCTTTTTGTGTACACTACTACACATTTTAACACAAAAATATCTATTATATATATATATCTATATCACTTAACCATATTTATTTTGAGATAACCTTCTATCAAGATATCATATTATGCAGTACAAATAAGACCAAAACTAAAATAATAAAAAACTTTATTCAAGATATCGCAGAACATTGGATGAAATAAAAACAGTTTTTATTATTGGGATGCTTCTATAAAACGTACAAAAAAAAACGTAAAAAAAATATAAATAGTACGAAACTTCTACAATTAAAAAAACGTAGACTTCAACATTGAACTAATAAAACTATATTAAGTAAAAAAATAACATTTTTAAAAATGCAGAGAAAATAAAATTTTCTATGCAAGTGACCATTCCATTAAATAATAAGCCCAAGTCCTTTTGTATCTATATACCTGTTTTTTAAATAACCTGTACCTTGTACCTATTAGTACGTAGTAATACCCGGTAATAAGATATCCTTGATTATACAGTGTAATGCGTATGGCATTACACGGCCTACAAAAAGTAGATAAAAATAAGGAGCTCATATAAACCGTTCAGGGTAAACTTTGAAAATATACGCTATAATCGCACGGTTGCCAAACTCTCAGAGCTTACTTAAACCGATAAACTAATTGTTCAAATATACAGTGAAAAAGACCTGAACGACCTCTATAATATATACACGTGAACTACACGATATACATTTATCATACAGGGGTATTTATGGGCTCCAAAATTTTTTTAAAAATTATGAACCGCTGTATGTTAACGAATCGACAGAACCAATATTAGGGAATGGTCAAGTGAGCTCCGTATATCGGTGTCCACTTGACCACGGAGCTCACTTAAACCTGAATTTTAACATGGGCGGACTCCACTTTATGCCGTATATATATATATATATATATATATATATATATATATATATATATATATATATATATATATAAATATATATATATATATATATATATATATATATAAATATATATATATATATATATATATATATATATATATATATATATATATATATATTATATCGGAAAAAGGAGTACGACCGTCAATCCAATATATATATAAGGATCCCTCAGACGAGTGGTGGGTTCTTATATCGGTCTCTAGGTGGAGATATAAAAGACAAAGTTGATAGGCTACTTTATCTATTTTGAAGACGTTTCACTTTCGAGTTTTGAAAGCATCATCAGTTCATCTAAAAAAGTACAATATGAGAACCACACAGTCATGGAAACGATGCTAATTGTTACCTTAAAAAGACATGTAGCAGTCAATGTTATTAACAATAATGTGAATGAAACTAAGTAAATGGACATAATACGCTGATTTTCTATAAACAATTAAGTAACTAACAACATATATGAACTTATAAAATTAGCACAGCAAATGACCATGTGGTCTAAAGTAAATTAAATGTTATTTAATGTTAATTAGTGAGAGAGAACCAAGAAAATCATAGATAACTTCGAACTATTTTATGAATATTAAGCTTTGATTTTAACTTTAGGTACCATTATAAGTGATATTAATAAAATTATAAAAGTAGTGTAAATGAAGTTACCGATCAAAGCCCTACAAATGTCGCCGGGAAAATGGCGTTAGAGGAACAGAAACGAACTAAACCGCGAAAAGACAGCAAACCTTGAGGTCAAAAAAACTTTCGATAGATCAACAAGGTGTAGGTACCAACCCAAATAATTGGGCGGTCAATTTAAGTTTAAATGAGTTTGGATGAGTACCCGGTTGCAAAAGACAAAACAGTGAAAGAAATTGGTAGTGTAATAGCAACTCCCCTCACTAATCAGCCCAGATCTACAAACAGGAGATTTTCATTCAACCTCATATGTATGTAATAACGTTAACCATTATGGCTAGTTAAACAGCCACAGGTGGTTAACGACCCATTAATTTTCAACAGCCCAAGGTTCAATATATTTGGAACTGTGATTTGCAAAGGATTCTATGAATCAATTACAATATTTGTATTATTTAAGTATAAAATTGTTCACACTAATCAAAGTAATCAGTGTATGGAAATGCAATGTAAGTTGCATTATGTAATAGTAAATTAAGTAAAGAATATTAAATTATTTTTTTGAGATATTTTATGTATTTTATTTCTATGTTATGTTATAAATTATTTTATGAAAAATGGAAAAAGGTTCAAACAGTACATCTAATATGACATTAATATAGTGAAAAGATCAAGAAGCCTAATTCTGCAAAATTAAAGCATGATATATTTGGCTCAAGTTACTTATGTCAGTTCTCTTATTTAAAGCATTAGGGTGTTTTAGTATTGAACACATTTCCAAAAACTGTCTTTTAGCTAGATTGCGTTCAGTGGCAAGGATCTTAACTTCATTGAAATCCACTTCATGTTTGGTATTTATCGCGTGTTGTGCCAGGGCACAAGTGTGTTTTGATAAATTAATATCACTACGATGTGAAGTGAGAAGACCTTTTAATGATCTACCAGTTTGACCAATGTAACATAAATCGCAATTAGCGCATGGAATTTTAAAAATTGTGTTAACTTGTTCCAAAGTGGACAAGGGTGTTTTAGTTTTAGAGAACAAATTTTTAACAGTTTTAGCATTCTGAACAGCAATTTTAACAGGTATATTATTTTGTTTATATAATTTAATAAGCTTCTCAGTAACTTGAGGGAAATAAGGTAAAGAAGAATAGTGTGTGGTAGTATTCTCAAGAACAGTATTATGCAGAACAATGCTATTTATTGAATTATTTGAGATGTTTCTAAACCTTATAAAAGCTTTGAGCTACAGATTAAATAAATTGACACATCCAATTAATCGAAGGGAATCCTTTAAGTTATTGAGAAATATTCTAATAGAGAATTCATATCCTTCCTCTATCATTAATAAATACCTATATTCACATAGCTATGGATCCTCAATTTATGACATACCCGTATAGAAACATCTCAAATAATTCAATAAATAGCATTGTTCTGCATAACACTGTTCTTGAGAATACTACCACACACTATTCTTCTTTACCTTATTTCCCTCAAGTTACTGAGAAGCTTATTAAATTGTATAAACAAAATAATATACCTGTTAAAATTGCTGTTAAGAATGCTAAAACTGTTAGAAATTTGTTCTCTAAAACTAAAACACCCTTGTCCACTTTGGAACAAGTTAACACAATTTATAAAATTCCATGCGCTAATTGCGATTTATGTTACATTGGTCAAACTTTTAGATCATTAAAAGGTCGTCTCACTTCACATCATAGTGACATTAATTTATCAAAACACACTTGTGCCCTGGCACAACACGCGATAAATACCAAACATGAAGTGGATTTCAATGAAGTTAAGATCCTTGCCACTGAACGCAATCTAGCTAAAAGACAGTTTTTGGAAATGTGTTCAATACTAAAACACCCTAATGCTTTAAATAAGAGAACTGACGTAAGTAACTTGAGCCAAATATATCATGCTTTAATTTTGCAGAATTAGACTTCTTGATCTTTTCACTATATTATTATCATATTAGGTGTACTGTTTGAACCTTTTTCCATTTTTCATAAAATAATTTATATACATAAAATAGAAATAAAATACATAAAATATCTCAATAAAATAATTTAATATTCTTTACTTAATTTACTATTACATATGAAACTTACATTGCATTTCCATACACTGATTACTTTGATTCGTGTGAACAATTTTATACTTATATAATACAAATATTGTAATAGATTCATAGAATCCTTTGCAAATCACAGTTCCAAGTATATTGAACCTTGGGCTGTTGGAAATTAATGGGTCGTTAACCATCTGTGGCTCTTTAACTAGCCATAATGATTAACGTTATTACATACATATGAGGTTGAACGAAAATCTCCTGTTTGTAAATCTGGGCTGATTAGTGAGGGGAGTTGCTATTACACTACCAATTTCTTTCACTAGTTTGTCTTTTGCAACCGGGTACTCATCCAAACTCATTTAAACTTAAATTGACCGCCCAATTATTTGGGTTGGTACCTACACCTTGTTGATCTGTCGAAAGTTTTTTTGACCTCAAGGTTGGCTGTCTTTTCGCGGTTTAGTTCGTTCCTGTTCCTCTAACGCCATTTTCCCGGCGACATTTGTAGGGCTTTGATCGCTTACTTCATTTACACTACTTTTATAATTTTATTAATATCACTTATAATGCTACCTAAAGTTAAAATCAAAGCTTAATATTCATAAAATAGTTGGAAGTTATGTATGATTTTCTTGGTTCTCTCTCACTAATTAACATTAAATAACATTTAATTTACTTTAGACCACATGGTCATTTGCTGTGCTAATTTTATAAGTTCATATATGTTGTTAGTTACTTAATTGTTTATACAAAATCAGCGTATTATGTCCATTTACTTAGTTTCATTCACATTATTGTTAATAACCTTGACTGCTACATGTCTTTTTAAGGTAACAATTAACATCGTTTCCATGATTGTGTGGTTCTCATATTGTACTTTTTTAGATGAACTGATGATGTTTCAAAAGTCGAAAGCGAAACGTCTTCAAAATAGATAAAGTAGCCTATCAACTTTGTCTTTTATTTCTCCACCTAGAGACTGATATAAGAACCCACCACTCGTCTGAGTGATCCTTATATATATATATATATATATATATATATATATATATATATATATATATATATATATATATATATATATATAAATATATATATATATATATATATATATATATATATACATATATATATATATATATATATATATATATATATATATATATATATATATTATATATACATATATATATCGCACCCTCAGTAATATAGAGGCACAATTCAAAAAAGTAGATTTGTGGGAAATCGCGTTTAAAGATTCTGGTATCCGACATTACAGCTATTTTTTCAAATAACGTGCTTATTATTTAAGTTATAAATATGAAATTTGGCAGATTTGTTATTTGATAACTGCACTAAAAATTACAATGAGGAAAAAATAATAATATAAATAAATTCTATTAATTACAAGGAATGGAAAAAACTACTTTCGAGTTAGTCCCGTATAGTATAAAAAACCATAACAGAAATAAGGAACTATTAAAGTTTGATCCCTTATATTATTAGTGTACCTGCCACTGTTTAATTTTTAATCGTAAATGGTACTCTATATCACCAATCCCAACCGATGTTTGAATTTATTGTTTCTGTTTTATAAATAAAATATCAGGTAAAATAATAGTAATACTTTATTAATCAGTGCAAAATATAACAATAATCTAAAAAAAATTCAAAACAAGAGTTAAACATAATAAGATAGCTTTAATATTATCACATTTATTAGTTAAACTTTTTAATTCCAAATAAAACTTACAAGTAGTAACTCCTCAATTTTTACATTGTCGTTTACTTATTACTTAATTGTATATCACAATATCTCCACAGTAAACTTAAAAAATTATACATAACAAAAAAACATTCATTCCTCCATTCTAAACTTAGAAAACTGCACATAACAAAAAAATTCATTCTAAAAAATAAAGTCTTCAAAAATAAAATTCAGTCTCAAAACTTAATTATTGTACTTTGACTATGTACTCAGTCTACACAAAATAATGTTGAAATCCCAAAGATTAGTAATATTAAGACAACATGTTGTTATAATAAGACGCATAGTATGGATCTATCAATTGTTTATTAATAAGATCCTTAAGATCATTCTTTTTAGCACAACGAAGTGGAAGTGCCTGGAGGTACGCTTTCTGCATGGTTATTTCTTTAATATTTGGCATTCTCTTCCTCTTATCACGAACATTAACTATTTTAAACTCATCGTTATATGAGCACTTGTAATAAAACGAAAATGGGTCTTCTTTGGTAAATTTCAGTACTTTAATACTATTCCATACAAGATTATTTTTCTGTTCATCTGTATTAAAATTATAGCCCCAATTTTCTTGTAATTTCTGAAGATCGTAAAAAACATTGTAAGTTAAACTGTGAACTATAAATGGAGCACCAGTTTTCCTTGCTCTTTTGATTGCTGAGATTTATTGAACAGGAGAGTATATTGGGCCAGTTTTCCTATCTCTAGCTATCTGCTTTTGTATCAAACTATGCACGTTATCAGCTTCGTTCTGAGTGTGCCCTTTTATGAGATATTTGTGAGTTATCGACGACAAATTTTTTAGATTGGCAACAGCGTATAAGTATAAGCATGTGAGATATTTATTTTTGTTTTGCCCACAACAGTTATCGGAAAAAAATGTTATATTTACTTCCCTGTCACCAGCTTTATCAGACACAATCTTTAAATAATGGAAAACACAGCTCCCTATCTCTGTAGCGCCTCTTTTCGCTTGAGTCTCGTCCCAAAAATAACAATGGACATTTTCATAGCCTTTAGAGATGTCCATTGTTGACACATCGTTTTCGTGAATTTTTTTTAATTCCGTCATAGTGAAATTGTAACTATTTAATTTAGATTTGTAGTAGAATGCTGATGTTTCACCGTTAGGACTTTGCATAATGGCTTGTACATCGTAACATACACAAATATTGCACTCATCAATGTTCTTTCTGTCATTCTTTTTTTCCTCCCTGCATAACTTCTTTTCTTCCAAATGCGTATGATATTGATCCCTAAGATTCTGTTTTAGTGGTTCAGTAGGATTTTGGAACTGCAGGCAAAGATCGCATTGATCTTTTTTGGGTTGATAAAAGCCAAGGTTAAATTTTGTGTTAAAAATTTCATAAAACGTGTGATATAGTCCAGCCGGGCGAGACCTTTCCTCTTGCAGTACTTCAAAATCTCTAAAGAGCTCTGCAATACTTTTACCACTGCTGATGTACTCTCTAGAGGTAGATGCTCTTAGATAATGTGACTCAATGCGGGGTATAGGGTTGATGAAGTTGGTGATGTCATTTATAAGCTCATCACTTACACTTTTATGACTATTGTGTTTGCCGCGTTGGTCATCCTTTATGAAGCCCAGTTTTTCTATTATCTTCATGTACATTTCGAATCATCTTATGAGAAATATCAATAGTATTAATAAAAAAGCTTTTGCATACCCTAACTCTTTCGTTGTCTACGGAAAAATAGAATGCATGGTTTGGATTTCGTGGTTTTTCGGCATTGGTATACTTGTACCTAGGTGTAATCTGTGCGCTATTAGACAAAACATACATTCCTTGTAATTGTCTATCCCCTAATGCCCAAAATGCACTAAATAATTTCAACCTTTTGGAATCATCGATTCGCTCACTGCATTTTAATCTACATTTTTGGACACAAGGTGGTTTCATATTACGTGCAGGAACCAATTTCTTCGAATGTATAGCTACATAGCTTTGACCCAAGTTTCGTTTCATTTTTTGCGTGTTTTGTATCTATTTGGTTGGATCTGCTTTACGTTTTCTGGATTGTCTTTGAATGTTATCATTTGTCATAGTTACATTGTTTGTATCAATCGAAGTTAGAGTTGCTGTGATCCGTGGACGTCGACGAAAATGTTCTTGTTTGTAAGTGGGATCGTCATCACTGAGGTCTACGTCGCTTTCCTCTGAATGTATTGAAGACATTATGTAATTACCTACTGTTCTTGATCTAACTGATGGCAACTCATCGCATCTCGATAAGGATGGCATGGAAATATTGGCTTTAGACGTACCTTGCTGAGGAACGAACTCGGATTATATAATAAAATAAAATGTAAAAATTTTACACTACAAACAATACATTGCATCTATGTAATAAACACTGTTTTAAAACTACAACTTAATTATTTTTCTGTTAATTTAATCGGATCAATTAAAAAAATAGTTAAAATTTTCATGTAAATAAGGGCCAATTACAAAGTTCGCCATCAACAATAAAACAATTTACGTACTATAATGAACCAATAAGATATGATTCCGTATAACATCTCTACTTTTTGGCAATATAGCGAGCTATTATGAATTAGACCCAATTATTAATTACATTTTACATAATATAAGGGCTAAACTAAAAATTGTTCTATATAATACAAAATGTTAAGATACAAACTCACCAGGAGTTTTGTCATAGAAGGGCACAAACACGAATCGCACGACGTTTGAACAGTCCGCCTTTGACGACTATGGACACGTTACTGATTGTTACCTTGTAGCAGTAAAAACAATAGGTTGGCGGGGAGAGTAAGAGAGAGGCACAAATATATTTACCGAGCAACTAATGTCCTATTTCTCTCTCTGTCAGCGCTAACCGGTAGAGAATTTAATTTTGTGCCCATAGCATCTAAAATCTCAATTTACCAAAATTTTGAGTTGATCCCTTATATTACTGAGGGTGCGATATATATATATTGTTCTGAAGCTATTTTCTTGTGGCATTGTAAATTAATTACTATTAAACTGGGAATAAGCCACAAAAAAAGATAAAAATACGTTTATTGACGTTTCAATTTCCACTTCGGAAATCGTTCTAGAACGATTTCTAATATCACGAATCACTTTTTAATATTATGTTTGTGACAGTGTTCTTCACCTCTAGGACCAACTGAACATTTTCAATGTAGATTTTATATGTTAATTTCCACCACTTGTACTAAAATAGGTTTTCCATTTAGGTGCTGATGAAGGTGACAACATATCACCGAAAATTTCACATTTAGAATAAAGTTCTACACCAAATGGCTTATACCATCTCTAGCTGATCCTTGTTTTGACGCTTTCCCGAAAGTTATCCTCCAAAGAATTATATATATATATATATATATATATATATATATATATATATATATATATATATATATATATATATATATATATATATTGTTCTGAAGCTATTTTCTCGTGGCATTGTAAATTAATTACTATTAAACTGGGAATAAGCCACAATTAAAGATAAAAATACGTTTATTGACATTTCAATTTCCACTTCGGAAATCGTTCTAGAACGATTTCCGAAGTGGAAATTGAAACGTCAATAAACGTATTTTTTTTTTAATTGTGGCTTATTCCCAGTTTAATAGTAATTAACATATATATATATATATATATATATATATATATATATATATATATATATATATATATATATATATATATATATTATTACAACAATCACGCTGATAATCTCGCCACTAATTCATCAAACACACTTTAGTTTTGGCATCAAAATTGACGTACCTACAAAAGCACTGTTCTGGAATATTTACATGCTCCGACATTGTAAACAAATAAAAATTATAATTATACATAATGTTATTAAACAGCGTTTTTTACGTTAACTTCTTGAATATTCCCGCATCACTACTTTCAAATCGGCAAACGTGTTTAAAGGGCCATTAGAATTCATGCAAAAGGTGTTCATGTTAGCTTTCCGCTTGTATTTGCTATTAAGTGTGGGTGAATATTGATTGAGCAGCTAACGGATGGTCCAATTCAAGGGTTCAATTGGAATTCAAGCAATGGCAATGTTAGCGTGTTGCATGTTAAGTTCCAAGCGACGGAAACTATGCACCGAAGGCTTTAATAGCTACAGAACGTGACATTGTGATAAATAATGGTCTTGGACCACGAGACCTTATTTCATTTATAAGCAATAAATATATTTTGAAATATATAGCATCAGCAAGTAGATAAACAGACTTATATGGATTCAAGACAACCTAATTTTTAATTAAAAAGTGTCGATGAAATGTAGAAACATTATTTACTATATATATATATATATATATATATATATATATATATATATATATATATATATATATATATATATATATATATATATATATATAATGTTTCACGTAGACTACACATTAAATCGATTTTTCTGAATGAGATATATTTTGACCGTTAAATATTAACGAAACAGGAATGATATTTTTGCCTTTGCTGAATACTGTATACTGTGTCTTATTAGTTGAAAAAAGGAAGCCTGTTTAGGAAGACCGTTCTTCGATTTTGTTTAGAAGGTTCTGTAGGTTCTTTTGTAGTGAAGGTTCTTTAGCCCCAGATGTAATATTGTTGTTTTTAATATAGACAACTAAATCATCAGCGTACAACTTTGATTTTATAGGAGGCTTAGTTGTATTTATTACATCGTTAAATGAAATTAAAAATAAAGTTGGGCTTAAAAGAAAACTTTGTGGAATACCGTTGCCGAGTATTTTAGTGGTAGAGGTGTATCCATTTCTCTTACTTGTATTTTTATTCAGAAAGTTTTTTATAAACACAAGCATATGGCCTTTAACTCCCCATTTATCAAGTTTATTTAATATGAGGTATCTCCATGTTGTGTCGAAAGCTTTATTCACATCAAAAAAGAATACTATAACTTTCTGATCTAGTATGGATCACAGCTGTGAAATGCCTCGCAATGCTGCTAAAAACAGAATTATTTAAACCAGAATATTTAAAATCTCACCTGACAAGACGATGTACGGTGGACGCCTACGCAGAAATGCACGGCACCTTAAGAAGAAGAATGTATCATGTATGGTATTAGTAGAATGCATCATGAATGGTTGACTCAAGTGCCACTAAGTTGTCGTTAGCAGATCTTCCTCGTCGAAAACCACTTGGTCAGGGCCCGAACTGTGGTCAGGAGATTTTGATTTTCTAGACACCATGTAAGCCTGTAATTTGAAATCTTTGCTATGCTAAATCTTTTGTAGCACACTTGCTACAGGTGAGGGAAATAGGACGGTAAGATGTGGGACCATTTTTTGGATTGTGTTGTTTATAAATTGAGTTAAAGGAAAAAGACCTAGGGGAAGATCTCCAAGCCGTTGGGTAAATCTAACAAAAACATTGATTACCCAAGGATTACATGAAGCCGAACAACTAGCCCAGGACAGAGAAGGATGGAGGGAAATCCTAAAAAAACTGTGAAGGCCTGATAGTGTCACCACATTTCAAAAGGGATTAGGACTGAGGAGGAGGAGGTTTATAAATTGGGATTTTAATAGCTTTGGTCCAAGTATCAGGAAAGTAATTATTTAAAAAGATGTGATTAAAGATGTTTAAAAGTATCTTTTTGCCTTTTTAGGATAGATTTTTTAAAAATATTGATGGAATATCATCAGGAGCTGGGGATGCGGTTTTTAAGATTAAAAGAGAAAAATCTAATTCTTGCAAGCTTATGGGTACATTTATGAGAGAGATCTGGTTGCGAATATTGATGTCTACAGATTCTGTGGTAATATTGTGTGTAGAAAAGATCGGATCTAGTACCGAATCGCTGGTTTTTTGAAATACGTCTATTAGAATTTCAGGAATTTTGTTTCTACAAGAGTTGATTTGTTTGTTATATAAAAGTGCATTTATTGAGTAAGTTAAACTTGATCCTTGAATTTCCTTTTGTTTTGTTCCAGATATTTGCTGGAAGATGTGTTAATGCTTTCAAAATATTCAATCCAGGTCTCCTTCTTACTCTTTTTTATTAACAATCGTGTACTAGCTCTTACTATCTTAAATTTGATTAGGTTTTTCTCTGTTTTGTGTCTCTTAAGAACGTTAAAGGCGTGCTTGTTAGCAGCCAAGGCCCAAGAGATTTCTCGATTTCACCAAGGTACCGGTTGACTTTTACACGGTTTAGTTTTTTCTTCACGTGTGCACATAAGTAAGTCCGTGACGGTTTTGTGAATGTTATTTGTTATCTCATAATTTTTGCATCTTGTGTTTCGAGTCTTTTTAAAAAAGTTCCTAGTTTTCCAATTTTATTTTACATCTTTGATATGCATTCGGATTAAGAGGTTGGTTTGTCTCAATTGTGATAAGTAAGGGGAAGTGGTCACTGTTGTGCTGAGTTTTCGCTGCGTTCCATTGAAACGTGTGTGCTAGTGATGGGCTTCACAGGGTCAAGTCAATTGCAGAAAACTATAGACTGTGTAGAAGGTTGCCACATTTATCGATTTTTTGGCTACTTTATGCTGGGTGATGGCAGTTAAAATCGCCTAGAATTACTTTGGGATAGGGTAGTTTTTGTGTGGGAGAGAAATTGTTTATAAGAAAATTTTAATTGTTCATGGTGGGTGTAGAATCCTTTTAGGTTCCATTTGATTAAAAATGTATCAGACATTATTTATTCTGACTAATTGTGTCGTGTCAGATTCTTTTATAGATGAATAATAATTTAAGGATAATTCTTTCTTAATAGTTGTAATTGTTTTTTTTAAAGAGGTTTATTTTGAATATTTGAGTAAATAAAAGTGAGGATGTCAATAATTTCGGATATTTCATTGGTGTAATCTTTTGGTATAAGTTCAGAGTTTTTAGAGTTATTGGCATTTTCTAAAAATAGTTATATTTCTTAATAACCTATAGGAAAGGGCGGGTTTTTTTGTTCAATTAAGTTTTTAATAGAGTCGAGGACAGCAAATGTGTTTTCAGTCAACTTTTTTTTTTTGGTTTAGATGTTTTGGGAACAGAGAAAACGTCTTGTGTTGTGGGAATATCTATCGAATAGAACTCGCTAGTTTCTTCCTATCGCATTGGGTATGTATATTACCATGAAAAATAATAAGCAAGTAGACTACATAAAATATGTTTAAAGATAAGTAAAACTATAAGACAAATATACGTAAACATAGGTATATTTAAATATAATTAAATATTATGTAAAACGAAATGGATACGATAACCCATATTTTATTCATAATTAAAATGAGTTTACAAAAGTTAAATAAATTACCGTAGCAACACAGCTATTTTAAAAACTAAACACTTTGAGACGAATTGTAGATATTTATATCGCCCAAACCAAACTATTGCCCAAACTAAACCGCACATCTACAAAAGAAATTTTGAGTAGGTGTGCTAAAATATAAAAGAAAGAACAATGACTTCAACAACTAATTGCAACTTGAATGTAATACAGAGAAATATATTCATTTTATTATATACAACGTTTAATTATTATACGATAATTAATGCTATTAACAATTAGCAACAAAGACATAAATATACTATTATTAACCTTAATATTATTTCGAATCAAACATAAAATGATATGGTTAAAGTTTAACGCGATACAATAGTTCAGCAGAACCATACTTGTTATGAAATAGAATACAGTGGCATGAGCACTATCCCAGGACTCCAACACACGTCTCTGTTTACGAGCAGCCTCCACCCCCTACTAGCTGAATCGACTGTCTCTAACTCACTGAGTAGCCTCTACCCTACTGAATGAATAGAATGAATAGAATCCACACCCTACTGACTGTAAAGACTGATGGTGACTAATTGATTCGGCCGTTGGACCAAGAGCTGTTTTGTACAAGCTGACGCTAGGTGATAATTACTCATCGATCTGCACTTTTAGCAAGCCATTCATGTTTCGATCGTTCTTTATTAACATACAATATATATAGGGACAGTCTTTTATCTGCAACAATGTATTACAACCTTTTATTCTTCTATAGCATTGTGATATTGCAAGCAAAATCTTAAATAAATATTCGGGAAGAATCAAAAGTAACAAAAAATCTGTTACTATTTTTCCAGTATTTTATATACTTTACTTTATATACTATATTTTATATTTTTTTAACCTATTCTCTATCCTTCCATTGTTGGATATAGGTCTCCCCCCCCGTTCTCTTCATCTTTCCCTATCTTGAGCTGTTCTCTGCCATGTGGGACCTCCTTGTTTCCTGATGTCATCTTTCCACCTCATCTGTGGTCTGCCTCTTGATCTCTTTGCATTGTATGGACGCCACTTTCCGATGGAGACGTTCTTTGGAGACGTTCATTGTGTCGAGCCCATTTCCATTTCAGTTTTGCTGCTTGTTCTATCGCGTCTACTGTCTTTGTTCTGGTTCTGATCCACTGGTTACGTTTTCTATCTCTAAGTGATACACCCAACATTTGTCTCTCCATCGCTATTTGTGCCTTCCTTATCTTATCCAAATTAGCTTGTGTAACTGTCCATGTCTGTGCTTCGTAGGTGAGCACCGGTATAATACAGGAGTTATATACCTTGCTTTGTAAGTATAGAGGAATTGTTTGATTTTTTAGAACGTAAGAAAGTTTGCCGAACGCTGCCCATCCCATTCTTACTCGTCTCGATATTTCGGCTGTTTGATTTTCTCTATTAGCTCTGATTGCTTGTCCTAGATAGATATACTCATTTACCTGTTCTATTTTTTCTGTTTTTATTTTTATTGCCTCTTGGTCTTCCGTGCTTGTCATTACTTTTGTTTTGTTGAATTTAATTTTTAGGCCTTTTGCAGTGATTTTTCATGAAGTTCATTCAGCATTAATTCCAGTTCTTGTCATTCCGAGGATATCTCCTCGGAACGATATTTTATATACTATATTTTATATAGTTGCGAAACAGCAACAACATTAGCAACAGTCTAAACGAATTAAATTAACTCCAAAAAAGCTCTTTTTGTACGATATCTTTGGTTTTCATAATCTTTTTTGTTTATATTCTCCTCCTTTCCATTTACTAAGACATATGGTGAGCTTGCTGTGCGATCCTGTGCCATATAGAAAATTTTATGTAGGAATTTTTCAATAGTTTCTTTATATCGTCTGCCAATCGCGTTGAAGATATTTCTCTTGGTCTTCAGCATTCAACATTTCCTTCTACTACCAATAGTTCCATGGTTTCCATTCTTCTTAGTATGTAACCGAAGTAATGTAGGTATGCTTGGTTTATTTCTTTAATGGTTTGTCTATTAGATAAAATTTTTCTAGAATTGATAAGTTGATTCTATGTTCTATCCACGAAACGCATAAAATTCTTCTGCCTCGACGATTTTTTTGGGAGTCTATGTTTTAGCTTCGTATGTAATAATGGGAAAATTAAGGACTTTCATCATCATAAGCTTAGTAATCATTGTTATTGTTGGGACTTTTCATATATTATCTATATAATTTATATAATACGTTTCGTATTAGGTTTACTAGTTTACGCTTGAGTTATGAGGAGAAATTGTTGATTTTTAGGAAGCCCAAGTACATAAATCTCTCTAATATTTAGAAATTCAGCACATGGTGTATCTGCGGTTGATTATTATTTGCACTGTATATAACTAATATTTTTAGTTTTTCTGGTGTTGATATGAAGTAAGAATTCTTTGCTTATTTGCCTATTTCATTTTACTGAATCGAAAGTCTTTGTGTAATCTATGAAACATAGCAGCTTTGGTATGTTGTGTTCCCTCGCTTTTTCTATTATCTGTCTGGTGTTGAGTATCTGCTCTCGCGTCGCTTTTTCTGATGTATGGATATTATCAATGCCTGAAATTTTTTTGTTTTTTAGTTGGTTCAGAGCCTTTTTTACTTCTGCTCGTACGACTATTGGTTCTGCCTCACCGATTGCATCTTTCTTATATTCTCACACTAATGCACCTTGAGGGATCTTTAAAACGAGACTAGGTTGATAAATACGCCCATATTTTTTGTTACACTCCAGAGGAAATCCAATTTTACTAAACAGAAAGCCTTTGTCTAATTTACGAAATAGAGTAGCTTTGGTATATTGTGTTTTTCACCATTTCTATTATCTATTTTATGCTTATTATCTGCTCCCGCGTTCATTTTCCTGGTATCGTAACAAAAACAAAATATTATGTTTATTTTTTTAAAACTTCTGCTATAACTTTTATTTAAACTAGGAACGTAAAATTAAAAATTCCATATAGGTAAAGAAATAATAAATAAGACTTACTCACAATTAATTTTATTTAACTATCAGATGACCGGTTTCGCTTTTTACAATATGCAAAGCATCTTCAGGTCTCGATACAAAGTTAAATAAATGCTGAAATGATAAAAATCCATATTAGGGTGTTCTCTAATAAAGATAAACAAATTAGATGTTGTAAATTACAATAATTATGCCAATATTACATGTCTGTGGTTTTATTTCAAAATGAGTAAATTGAATAAAAAGGTGTAAAAAGTTTTAAAAGTTTAGACAGACAAGGAAAGACCCACAAATTGTTATAATACAGTCTATTAGATTGTAAAAAATTAATAAATGAGCAAATAAATAAACATTGCTTACATGCCGGTACTCTATTAATTAATGGATGGTAGAACATGGTTGAAACTACTATGTATTGTTGTATGGAGAACTCAATTCGGCTATTGTAGTTGTTTAACAGTAAACGGGAAGTTCTTGAGGAGATAGATTTGATCCAATGAACCAGAGATATGTATGTTATTGTTTGCTAAATGAAAGTGATGTTATATACCATTCTATTATTTAAAAGTTATTTATACTTATTCGAGAGATATATTTAAATGTCTGTAAATTGTTTCAATTAAGATATCAAAAGTAAATTGATGTGTTTAATATTGGCATACTTTAACAATTTTTAATTAATTAAAATAAATTAAATTAATTAAAAAAATTAATTAAATAATACGAATTATTAATCGTATTGTTACATTTAAATTTAATTAATTTAAATAATTTAATTATTTAATTAATTCAAGATTGTTAAATTATGCCAATATTAAACACATCAATTCACTTTTGATATCTTAATTGAAACAATTTATAGACATTCATTAATATCAGCATATTTCATAAAATTAGATAACTTAACTTGCAGTAATGAGAAACAGAAGAAGAAATGTCACATGCTAACCTATATCTGTCAAATTTACCACTAAAATCTAATAGATAACATAAAAAACTCATTGTGCCCAAGACTGAAATGTAGTGCATAAAAGTCCTTCCCCTTTTAAATTTAATGTTTGTTTCGTCCCTTCTACTCGACTTTGCAATAATCTACTATTTTGCCAATAGAACTTTATCAAATAAATTTGATAATTACAAGTTGAAAAATAATTGCACACCCACACAATTTGTACATTTAAACTTATTCATTGTCATAACACTGTCACTTTATAAAACAATTACTCAATAAATAACACACATTTCATAAATATATCTCTCGAATAAGTATAAATATAACTTTTAAATAATACAATGGTATATAACATCGCTTTCATTTAACAAACAATCACACACATATATCTGCTTCATTGGATCAAATCTATTTCCTCAAGAACTTCCCGTTTACTGTCAAACAACTACAATAGCAGAATTGAGTTCTCCATTCAACAATACATAGTAGTTTCAACCATGTTCTACCATCCATCAATTAATAGAGTACCGGCATGTAAGTAATGTTTATTTATTTACTCATTTATTAATTTATTACAATCTAATAGACTATTTTATAACAATTTGTGGGTCTTATCTTGTCTGTCTAAACTTTTAAAACTTTTTACACATTTTTATTCAATTTACTCATTTTGAAATAAAATCACAGACATGTAATATTGGCATAATTATTAGATAAACATCTAATTTGTTTATCTTTATTAGACAACACCCTAATATGGGTTTTTATCATTTCAGCATTTATTTAACTTTGTATCGAGACCTGAAGATGCTTTGCATATTGTAGAAAGCAAAACCGGTCGTCTGATAGTTAAATTAAATTGATTTTAAGTTAGTCTTATTTATTATTTATTTACCTATTTGAAATGGACTCACACAAGCAACACATTCATGATTTTAAATATTCCATATTTTATTATATGCTTTTAGTTCCAGCTTAACCCACTTCTAGATCGTTCTGGGTTTTTATGGTTACAGCTACAGCATGATATATTACTTTTTAGCATAACAATATTAACGACGTTATTAGAATAATTAAGACGCACTCATAACCACAATCAACAAAGTAATAACTATCCAAATACGGCAACTAATTTCTTTTCATACGAGCCAATATATTTCTTGGAAGTTGCCACATAGTTTCCTTTAGAAATCTCCTGAAGTAATTGGATCGGAGAAAGTTTTAATTACCGCTACGGAAGTTCAAACGTTAGCAGTAGTTTAAAGGAGAATTAAGGGAGTTTAAAATAATGACGCAGGATGGAAAGCTTTTGAAAAATAACTGTTTCAAGAAACTGGTATCGTTAAACGGTATTCTTAGTGACTTCACCAAGTATATTTAATTAAAAAGTCTTCATACCTGTAAAATAAAATACATTACTAATCTCGATATAATTTCACTAGTTACAGAGATTTGAGTTTCATAATCAAACAAAAAAGTTAACGGTTTAAACAAATAAATACGTAAAACTACATTTATTCTATAAAGCCTTGTACATAAAAAATTTCCGTAATTTTTAGATATGAATAAACAGTACACAATAAGTTACCGAGAAGAGTAGTCGTTATCCTTGTGGCTTTCGTTACTAGTATAGTTTAAACAGGATCCTATTGTGTTATCCCGTGGGAACTTTATTGCTAAAATGTAAAACCCATTTTTTTGGTTTTAAATATCTTTGTAAGGCAAAATCACTTGGTCGTCCAAAAATCGTAGTGGGAGGGGGGAGGTGGGGAGCCTTACAAAAAAACTGCAATTATTTTTTTTCATCGTTTTTCGGATGTACAATATCCGAACATTCATTCATCAAATTTGCATACCCATCTGGACATTAGAAATATTTTTATTTTATTTATAAAAATACGTCAAACCATTGTTGTATACGGAGCGCCTTTATACAAAATCACTTGTTCTGAAAACCCATATTTTTAAAATTTTTTACCTCGCTCTACCTCGAAAAATATTGGGTTTAGCAAAAAATTACTTTCCATAAACAATATAGACCAAAAATCAGAGAACACGTGGTCTTTTTTTAGAATTTCGATTGGATAATTAGTTTAAGAAAAAATTAAATAAATCGAACGGCATGTCACGACGGACAGTGCTGAACGCAGAGATGCGAGGAGGGGCAAGATTCCTGTGACAAAGTCAACCGCAAATCGACTACATTGATGACGATGTTGTTATGGTCGTTTTTTCATTGTGATGCTGATTATAAGGAGGATGAATACTGCTAGCGTAAATAGTGACTTCTTTGGCTCGTTTTGTTGTCAGAACACTTTTAGAATACTGTATGTGTTAAGTGATAAAATATATAGTAGTATTTATGTTATCATAATAGGTATTGTTGTATATCTTTAAGGTTGGATACTTATTATTCCTATTATTAAATTATTAATATTATCCAGATTTAGCCATACGGCTTGCACTCCCTCAAAGGGGAAAATTCACTTATCTCAGATACTTACGATATCAAAAGGATTGAGCTCTGGTGAGTAAAAAGTGAGTCTATTAGTAGAAAATAATGCACAATGATACACTTTCACAATAGAATATACAACACAACAGCGTTTCAATGTAAAATCGACCTTAACAACATCGCCATCACTAGAGTCGATTTGCTTTGACTTCAGATTAGAAATCTCGCCCTTCCTCGCATCTCTGCGTTCAGTACTGTCCGTCGTGACATGCCGTTCGATTTATTTAATTATTTCCTAAACTAAGTATCCAATCGAAATTCCAAAAAAACCCACGTGTTGTCTGATTTTTGGTCTATAATGTTTATAGAAAGTAATTTTTTGCTAAACCCAATATTTTTCGAGGTAGAGCGAGGTAAAAGATTTTAAAAATATGGGTTTTCAGAACAAGTGATTTTGTATGAAGGCGCTTCGTATACAACAATGGTTTGACGTATTTTTATAAATAAAATAAAAATATTTCTAATGTCTAGATCAACATGAAAATTTAAGGAATGAATTTTCGGTTATCGTAGATCCGAAAAATGAAGAAAAAAATTAGCACTTTTTTTTGTAAGGCTCCCCACAACTCCCCTCCCGCTACGATTTTTGGACGACCAAGTGATTTTGCATTAGAAAGATATTAGAAACGAAAAAATAGGTTTTACATTTTAGCAACAAAGTGCCCACCAAAATCTATTCTAGAAGCCTTTTGCCAGTCTATTTACTCTACTATACGTTATTCGGTTTCCTCGTACCTATTTTGATATAATAAATTATTTTCTATATTGTACGAAATTTTTGAAATTGATTTTATAATTAATAATAAAATATTAAAAACTACAATAAAGTTATACAAGACTTAGATGCTAATATTGCAGGAGATCAATAAATCATTTTGTCAAATCCTTTTTAATTCGGTCAATTTAAACATAAAAATAGTGGTCTAATAACCAAAATTTTCGGAAAGCCAAATATTGGTGGAGAGGTGGGGTTAACCCTTAAGTACTATGGCGGGGTTAAAATTGACCCTCCGCTTTTTTAACGCCAAGTTTCGCCACCGAAACATAGATTGAGCATTGCGCGCTTTCTGCTAATCTTCGACCGGTAGGTGATTTATCGATCTACGAACATTCCCTTAGTTTATCTGTTACTACTGCATAGTTGGGCACGCATAGGGTCAATTTTGACCCGCTTATGGTATAAGTATTTCTAGTGCAATTATAGTATTATTATTATTATTATTATGTGCAATTCTCTATCTGCTGATTCGAAGTAAACTTCAAGTCATTGCAATGCGCTTTTCTTCACTCACCATATCAGAATATTTACAATTTAAGCTTAGAAGGCCCAATACCTCTAAGTTTCTTCCAGTAAATCTGATAATTCTGGACTTTTGGAGGCGTATGTTAAGCTCAACATTAAAATTACATCCGAAATGTCTTTCTGTTTAATTTATTTACTTATAAGTTGTGAAATGTAAATTGAAGATTCCCTTAACGGGTAATTTATTGATCTATCTCCTTTGTATATTGTAATAAGCGAAGTATACAAATATCTGAATTTAAGTTTCGCCAAGTAAGACATCTTCGAATTTCTACTAGTATTGTTGTTAGATGACGTTGTAACGTCCTATAAATAATTATTTTTAGATTTATTCTTTTATGATAAGAGATATTTATTTTCAATCCAAAGCTTCATAGGGTCTCCTCAGAGCTTGATAAGTCGCTCTGAGGAGACCTAATAAGGTCGAAATACATATAAGCGGATAGCAGAAGCCCTGAATTGTCGAGTCACCTCAATCGTGTTTCTGCTTAATTTTGTAAAAATTACCAACTGTTAAATTACATAAGAAGAGAAACGATGTGTAAAAGATAGTTAGTTCTTAAAATCTTAGGTAGTTTTATGGAAGCAAGTTTAGGCTACTTGTTTCAGGGCTAACAATGTATTGGGCCACAATACAAAAATCTTTGTTTTTATAAAAACTAAAAGCTTGAGACAACATAAAACAAATAATGAACACATAATACGTAACAAGAGTTAAAATAAAACTTAAAATTAAATTAAATTATGCCAGCAACAACTATAACCCTATGACACAATATATAAACTATTAATTTAATGAAAAGTGTACATTTAATTTTTAAGAGATTTGGCACAATATAAAATATATTGAGACATCAGTTACATTGGTCATAACCAGTCTGATATAAACGGTTTCTATAGTATTGCTTGAAAAAATGGTGTTAAAAAAAGCTGCAAAAGTTTTTTTAATATTTTTAAATTGGCTTAAATTCTTACATATTTTCAATGAAAAAGCTTTGTAATAAAACACGATAAAACAAAATACCGTCGCCGCAAACAAGAATGGGTTCAATCTCCTTTTACATAATATTTCATTACTTCTCTCCTGGGATGGAAGTTTTAGGTTATGATCCTGATTTATACCTAAAGGCGAAAGTTATGAAAAAAGTTGTAACGAGGAATGAAGGCAGCTTTTTAACTTTCTGAAATTTTCTCTTCTCACATAAACTTTGAACGTGGATAATTATAAGTAATCATTTAATGAAGTATAGGAAACCGTAAGAAAACTCTTTAAGAAAAGTTGAGTATTAGGTTGTTCGAGAACTTTCAGTTTACTTCCGTATAAAATTCTTAATAGACTGACTTAAAAAAGTTAACAATATATTCAACATCTCATCAGTCTTTTCTCTATTTACCGTATGTAACATTTAACAGTTTTACATCTTAGTATACGGAACGTAAATTATTATATGTGGAAAATTATGTTTTATAATTATTATATGATCTATCGATTGACTTGAAAGCTTCTTAGTAGCTAGCAGCTTATTGCTACAAGATCTTGCATAAATGCAAATTTCTTAAATAAACTCAAAATAGAGAAGTCATGTCGTGCCTTCTAGATTTATGTATAGATCAGAATTATTAATATTAAAAGATTGTACTCCTGGGAAACTTTTTCCTTCTTTATTAGCGTTACCCACTGGATAAAACTGCATCATCTAGCCTCGAACGTCCAATGTTAAACCTATACTCTATCTTCTTGTTTTTATTCTATTATACTCGACTCCAGTTTTAATTTATTTTCTTTAAGTCGTCAGTCGTCCAGTCGATCGTGCTTGTGGTCGCCTTACTTTGTTTGTACACATATCTTCAAGTGAGAACATCAGTGACTTAACTCGAAAAACATGGATCTGAGGTAATCGCAGTTGAAGTTTTGAAATCTTTTTAATTTTTTTAACGACTTTACAATTTAAAATTTAATATCGTTCTGATTTCTGTTTTATATAAGTTAAATCATGTTTACGGTACAACGTCATAATTATATTTCTGCCCAAATTAACAAAATTAATGATTTAGAATTTAGTTTCGTCAGTAATGCAGAAAAAAGTTAAACAAGTTTTTTTATGAAAAAAATAAAACGCTGCCTGAGTATTACAAGGGTGTATGTAACAAAAAGAAAAAATCAGCAATTTTAAGATAAGGAGGTTCTATGTATAATAAGGCCCCCATAGAACTTTATATTAGTTACTCAACTTTTTTATATTAGTTACTCAAGTGACCCAATTGTTGATATCTCACATAATATATCTATTTTGCAATATGCTGATGATATTGTTATTTACACTCGCCACAAATCCATCGAGATAGGCCACAATCAACTCAATTATGCAATAAGAAATTAAGATAATTGGATTTTCAACAACGGCTTATCAATTTCCGAAGAAAAATCAGTTCTACGTACTTTTACAAGAAAAAGATTTTGGTGTCCTCAACAAATAAAATTTTCAAAATATTTGTTTCCTTACTTAAATAAACTTACATAAATTATATAATCAAAAAAAAAAACAGAAAATAGTGTTAATTTATTAAAAACATTCGGTCATTCCTCCTGGGGAGGGGATCAAAAAATAATGATACTATTTTCTAGAACACTTGTTAGATCTATTTAAGATTACGGATCTTTATTTTACCATCAGCAAAAACAAATCTTATAAAAATAGACAAAATAAAAAACAAATGTCTTTGACTCAGTATTGGATACTTGGGGAGTACTCCTATAGACGTTATGGAAACAGAAACATGCGAACCGCCATTGAATCTTCGGAGAAGATTTCTATCTGACAAATTCGTGTTAAAGTTAAGAAGTCAGAAATCCTAGCTATTGGTTATAGTATCTAGTTTAGCTGGTCTGGTTTTAACATCTAAATATTGGGATGAGAAAAAATACCATTATTAGTTGAAAGTTTTATTACCAATGTTCACAGATATGAACTTTATAAATCCAATGGAATTCCTTTATGGAATTATTCTTATGAAATGTTTCTTTCTCCAGTTAAGACCCATATTAACGCTCGCTCTTTGTGTCAAAACAATATTATTATACAAAAAGTATATTATTAAGATCGTATAGTAAAATGGAAATATTACGAAAAAGTTTATACTGATGGATCTAAATCGGAACATGGAGTTGGCTGTGCAGTTTATTAACCTTCCAAAAATATCAAGCTAATATACAAACTGTCAGATATGATGTCAATTTTCAGTGCTGAGCTTATTGCCATAGAATTAGCAATTAATCTGTGTTTAGAACAAGAAGAGGATAAATTCGTTATAGATTTTACTGACCCTTTCTGTAAAAGTTTGGTAGAAAAACTTAACCCTTAATTGGTTATGGCAGGGTCAAATTTGACCCTATTGGAAATCTTTTGTAATTTTCGGAAAAACTAGGCGATTATGGCAAAACATACCATTTGAGGTATTCTTTCAAGGCGTGCAACTGCTTCAGTTACGCTATAGCAATCGCCCGCAAGCAATTAGTGGCTCCACGTGAATATTGTGGAATTGGGTCATATTTGACCCTGCCATACCGTTAAAGGGTAATTCTCTGTTTTCGGGTAAGAGCACAATATGTTATTTTTTCCAGAAAAATAATACAATTTTGGTTTGTTCTTTCAATTTATGAGTGGTTTGATCGAAGGATAATATGTCGATAGTGCGTGACTAAGGGCGCCTTTGACACAAATAGGAAATTGAACATATTGCTGAAACTTTATGGGATTACCGACAACGACCTTTCCGATGCAGAGAGGGGACGATTGTTAGTGATCACGATCCGGATTAGTGGTCTACAATGCTGTTATTGAGGTGAAGATGATGCTGTTGATGGCAGTGTAGGCACTCTGTCGAAGAAGTTTAAGCTTTTCATGTTGAAAGTGAAATTGTTGGGATGGATAAGTGGCTATTTCTAAGGAAAAAAAAATTGAAAAATGTGGGCGTTTAAACGACACCTGAGTCTAGCCGATTACTCGGTCACCTACTGTGTCGCATATTCCTGGCCTTTCGGGACACATGTGGACCCTAAATAAGCCAACTACACCCTTGGCAGGCGCCTCAGTTTTTTTCTCGATGGATACATTATAATATGATGTTATCGCAAGAACAGAATGAGGAAAATTAACTCGAACTGCAGGCAACCTATGGCGATCAGGCCGTGTCATTGTCAGTAGTTTATTAATCATGTCGATGAAGTAGTAATGCGAGCATTTCTCGGTCTTCTCTATCTAGATGGAGTGTTCAAGTCGAGTCACGAGGACATAATTCGCTTTTTTGCCAAACAGAGGGAACAGGGTCGTGACAATTTTTCGTGCAACAATGACTCTATAGAGATTCAGTTTCCTGCGAACAGCCTTAAGATTTGACAATCCAGCCACCTAGTCGACAAACGTATTGAAGACGGAGATAAACTTGCGCAATTTCATATTTGTTGTTACAGAATTTATTGGAAACTGTTAGATAAAACTATTCTTGTGGGGATACGTATCCGTGGACGAATTGTTGGTTGGATTTCGGGGTAAGTGTAGGTTCCGTTATGTTTATAAAAAGCAAGCCTGTGAAATACGGACCTAAAAATATTGTGATTTTGTGTGCGCTCGTACACATTATTTGATCAATGCTTTTGTATATACGGGCCAAAGATGAAAATAGGGCAAATCCATAAGGTAAGATATCTATTCAACCCAAACTGTGCTACTTTGATTGAACCAATAGCAAATTCGAACCGTAAATATTACCAGGGGGACAATTGGTCACGTCACTTGAGGCTGGTTGAAGAATTGCATCGCAATACTTGGACTATTACTTAGGTACATTTGACGGAATAAAAGGGAGTGCTACCTAAAGAGTTCCTAGCTAGTAAGCAACGTGCACCACATTCCTCGTTTTTGGATTTATAAGGATATAACATTGCGTCATACGTTCCAATAAGAAATCGCTTCTCTGTTTGCATGATGTCTACAATGCACCATAATAACATGGTCGAAGAAGGAGCAAGAAATTACCAGACATCATCTCCTTTTATAACCTAACGAAGTTGGCGTTGATGTACTGGACCAAATTGTGCCAATTACAAAGTAGGAAGACGTACTCGGCGTTGGCCTCTAACTTTGTGGTACCGAATGATGGACATCTCCGCCGCAAATGCAGGCATAATTTATAATGCTGCTAATCCAAATAATGAGATGGTTCGTAACCGTTTCCTTATTGATTTAGGGAGAGAAATGATCAACGAACACTTAGTTCGAAGAAGTCAAATGAAAAACATTCCTCGGGAATTGAAGGTAACCATAAGGCGAATCAGCAATATCCCAGATGAGGCCCCACGAAGCATAGATAACCCTCAACGTCGACAACCTAAGCGTGCCAGATGCTTCTTATGCCCTTACAGTGACAACAAACATCCAATTGTATGTGACGAGTGTAGCAGGCATATTTGCAAAGACCATTGCAAAACGTCCAACATGTGTACAAATTGCTCCGAACAATAAAATACTGCGCAAAATGTAGTTGTCAGAATTTTTGTTTATTATGTTTTTTCATGTTTTTAAGTATTTTTCCCTAGGTTTAGGTTTGTTTTGATTAAAACAATTCCGTTTAAAATTATTTTTAATTTTTTCTCTATTTTTTTTTACAGATAAGAAAAGCCATGTTAATTTTTATAAGTTTAGCCAGAAGTAGGCCAGATATTATTAAAAAGTATATGTAAACATTATTATTTATAATAAAAAGGATTTATATTCGATCTGAATGAAAATTTTTCTGTTTTCTATTTGCTGCATGCAAAAAAAGGCACAGGGTCAAATCTGACCCCGCCATACTTTAAGTGTAATTTTAAATCACCATACCAGTTAAGGGTTAATAATCTGTGATTTAATCCTAATTTAAACTACATCCTTCTTGATATTTTAGAATTATATCAAAATGTATTAAGTAGAGAATAATAAATTTATATATCATGGATAAAAGCCCATTCAGGTATAGAAGAAAATGAAGAAGAGGACTATTTAGCAAAAGATAGTGCGAAAAATGGAAGACTACTTAGATGAAAAATACCAGAGTCTGATTTTATTCCAATTTCTCGAAAGGAACTTAGAAAAAGTGGCAGATGATAAAATATAAATGTGGAGACATCGGACAGTTTTTTAAAAATATACAACCAAAAATAAGGGACAAACCATGGTTTAAGAACACACGTAATCGTTCAATTATTCGGATAATAAGTCGAATGCGCTGCAATCATGCACTATTTCCAGCGTATAAACATAAAATGGGTTTGTTAGATAATAATAAATGTCTATGTGATGAAATTGTCGATTTACAACATATTCTTTTAGAATATCCTTTAAAAAAATAGAAATTGATAAGTTCTATCAAAATTTAATATCGTACAAAATAAAATTTCCAATAAATGTTTCAAATCTATTGACATTAGAGGATAATAGTATCTACATCATATATCAGTATGTAAAATCTACCAAAATTACTTTGTAAGCAGTATTGCGACATATAAATAAATTTGTAAGCTTAAAACGAAAAAGGAAAAAAAAACAAAAAAAAAACAAAAAAAAAACAAAAAAAAAACACTATGAAAAAAAAAACCAAACAAAAAGCAAACCAATAAATAAATAATGTTAAACAATAAAAAAATAATACTAATAAAAAGAACTAACAATAAAAATAAAAGAAGACAAGTTACAATGGTATAGAGACTGATATAAAAAAAAACAATAAAAATAAAAATAAAAATAAGTAACCAAAATATTTAGGCATTTAATAACACACTAAAAATATTGTATCTAAATTTAACATGTATATAATAATAATATGTATATAATGTAAACAATGGAAATGGATGATGAAACTATATAAAGCCAGTGCCATTAACTTAGGAAAAAAAACATATAACATATAGAAACTGTCATCAATTTTATTATTCGATTTATAGATTATGTTACATATAAACAACGTGTGTGTTAATTTCATTCTCTGTTAGTTTGTATAATAAATGAGTGATATATTGACCGAATCTAGTGAGAATAGTGAATTTTGAAATGGTGATGATTCTGATAAAGATAAGGAATATGTCCCAGAAGAGCAAACTAGAAAAATAAAATGGTAAACGCAAATAAGATATTATATAGCCTTTGCGTCTTTTTGTTTACATATTTTTAGGAGAAATAGAAGTTTTGTTTTTAATTTTACAGATAAGATCATATTATTGTTTATATTAAGAAAATAAACGTGCAGACAAGATTTTAGAATTTAGTAAACCACTCCGTAGTATGTATGCTTTCATGTGACTGCGTTCTAATAGTTTCACTTCTTTTCAGACTCAAAATTCGAGGAAAGTTTTTTGATATATCTTTGTTGGATTACTCGGATGAGCCTGGCGACTACCTAGAAAAAGTTACGTTAATGCAGAACAATGATAGTTTTATTGTTCTGCATAGCATACTGGTAGCAGGATTAGCAAAGAGAATTCAACTGATACTGCATGGGTAAGTTTACCTTGACTTGCTATTGCGATTTTCTACTATTTATTTGTGACATTAATTTTTATTTTTAACAAAACAAAAAATTCCAGTAAAAGACGACTTTTCCAAGGAAAATAAAGAAATGTGCACACAGCAATATGAGGAAAATTCCGAAAGTCAACTGCAGAAAAATAATAACAGTCTACAAGAGAAAAAACGTACTAGTAAAAGATCTAGAAATCCCGAGCGTCGGGTCTGCAATAAAAAACAAAATTTTGATAGAGGGCTAGAATACATTTCTTTACGAAAGAAGTTAAGACCAGCAAAAGAGATAAAAACACATCAAGACTGTTTCGCGAAATGCATTTATAAACGTGCCAAAATTAAAAGCGAAGGAAACCGAAAAAAAATATTTTCTGATTATTATTAGCTTAGTAGCAGTGAAAAAATGATGTTTATTTTACGCACAACTAAAATGAGTATTCCACAGCGAAAAAGGAACGAAAAAAAAATGATCAAAACTCAAAAAAACTAAAACTTTTAAATTCTCTTTTATTTTAAGCAAAAATATAACAAAATACAGGTTTGCAACCAGTTTTACTACGGAACACTAGGTATTAGTCAAAAACCTATATACACCGTTTACAAAAAATTCTACAGAAACGAACACAATTCGTCAAAGTGTTCATGGAAAGCATAGAAAAAAAACTACATCAGATGCATGTTATGCATGTTTCAATCTTGTTAGAGAGCATATTAATATGTTCCTTGTAATAGAAAGCCATTATTGTAGGGCTGATACGAAAAGAAAATATGTAGAAGAAAGTATGTAGAGGGGTACCTTTCACTGCAAAAAATGTACCGGGTGGTCCAATAAGCCGATCTCTTCGCTACATATCAGAAACTATTTATGTTATAACTTTAGGAGAAAAAAATCAATAGTAAAAGTGGCCAAGAAAAATCGCTGGAAATAACTTTTAAGTTTCTGGGTCAACCGCTAGGGGGCGTAACCTATGAAGAAACATCTGAAAACCAGTTTTTTGTGAAATATGCCCAATTATACCAAGTGTTAAAAGAGTAAGTTAGAAAGAGGCTTAAATTTCTCACAAAGTTGTTAGAGTATTTTTTTTTATTTTGTGCAAATAAAGGGTGGGGGAGAATGGCAAAGTAATTGTAGATAAATAACTATAACTTTGGTTTGGATCAACCGATTCTAACGAAATTAGTGTTATTAGAAAGACTTTTAATGATTTAATTTACATTTATTATAAAACAATTGCATTCAGTATGAATTGTCATGGGTAGAGGGTACTTTCGAATGGAAACAATTAAAATTTGGTTTTCATCAAAATGTTTTATGGAAACACCTATTTATTGTAAATTATAATGGAACTGGATTAAATTCTTAACAAAATGGCCTTAACCACATGTTGTATGTAGCTTCTTCAGAAGAACAAAGAAAAAGAAAACAAAAGACAGGAAGATGGGTAGTTAGCAACGGTAACTCAGTTACTCAACGCAACCAGAGGCGAATACTAACTACCAAGATGGGCATTTGGTCACAGTAACTCAACTACTCAACGCAGCCAGAGCTGAAAACCAAATGCCAGGACAGGGATTCACGTCCAACAGCTCAGAACACTAACGCGTCGAGAGGCGTGGAGTGAATCCGACGATTATAAATAAAAATAAAAATAAAAATAAAAATAAAAATAAAAACGTTTATTGCCCTAATAATATATACATGTCAACTTAAAAATTTCAGCCTTCTTTCTTCCTGATGTTCCGCTTTTGCACCATCTTCTTCTGGTTTGTTCTCCTCTCGGCATCCTGGACTTCTCTGGGTGGTTTCCTCGTCTTTTTCTGTAGGTACTTTTTATGGCATCGTACCTACTTCCCTGCTTGGCTGTTTTTCGGCAACCATCCGGCTAGACCCTGATCAGGTGGTCGATCAGTCTGTGGGTTTGTCTATGTATCCTCTGGATCCTGTTCTTCTCGAGGATATCCCTGGTCTTTTGGAGTCTTCTTGTGGCCTGGTGGAAGAAGTATCTTGTCCTGTTCTCAGCCACCTCCCTCAGTGGTGTGTACTGAAGCCTTTCTTTGATGGTTGCGTTCGTGATTCTCTGTTCCCATGGTGAACCTTCGATTATCCGGTAACACGCTGTCTCTGTGGTTTCCAGTTTCCTCCAGTGGGTCTCCGCTAGTGAACTCCATACTGGGACTGCATATAACATCACCGACCTCACGTAGGCCTGGTACAACTGGATTTTCTTGGCCTTCGATAGGGGGCTGGACCTGTGAACAAAAGGAAGTATCAATTTCTTAGCAATATTACCTTTTACCTTGGTTTTTTCTGCGTGAATCCGGAAATTAAGCCTTCTATAGAGGTGGACTCCTAAATATTTGACTGATTCCGCTGCCTGTATTCTGTTTCCTCCTACTGTTATCTCGTTCGGTGGTGGTCTCGTCTCTTGGGTGAACATGATGAATTGTGTCTTCTCCGCGTTGATTTTTATCTTCCATTTTTCAGTGTACTCCGTGATTTTTTCCAAGTGGTTTTCCATATTTCTTATAACTCTTCTGTCATCTTTTCCGGATGCATATACCGCTGTATCATCTGCATATAGGGCTGTGGAAGTTCTATGATCTGTAGGTAAATCTGAAACAAATATATTGTAGAGTAATGGCGATAAAATGCTGCCCTGAGGCATTCCTTCCTGGATTTCTTGAATTGTTGACATCTTTTGGTCAGCTGAAATTTGAAAAGTTCTATTAGATAGATAAATATCACAAATGTTGATTAAATAATGTGGGAGTCTAGCTCTGTCCATTTTGAAGATAAGTGCCTTTTTCCAAACCGTGTCGTATGCCTTTTCTATATCCAATATAGCTAATCCTGTTTTTTGTTTCCTGTTGAACTTTATTTTCGTATCGCTGATTAATCTTGCCAGTTGTAGTTCGCAATTTCTTCCTCTTCTAAATCCGAACTGGTCTTCTTGGATAATTCTTCTTCTTTCAGTATGTTTTGTCAGTCTCTTGAAGACTATTTTTTCTAGTATTTTTCCCATCGTTTCAAGGAGAGAAATAGGCCTATAGTTTTCCGGTCTTCTTCCGTCTTTCCTGGGTTTTAGGAGGAGTATAATTTTTGCTTGCTTCCAGTTACTTGGAAAGTGTCCTTTTTCCAAGCAAAATTTGTAGATGTAGTAGAGTTGGACTATTATCTTCTTTGGAAGTTCCTTTAGCGTGATGTTGTGGATTCCTTCGTGTCCTGGGGCTCTGCTTCCTTTAAGTTTCCTGATGATTCTTCCTACTTCATATGGGCTGGTGTAATCTTCTTCTTCTATTTGGAATTCATTTCTTCTTTTTATTCTGTTGTATTCTTCTTCTACTTCTTGTCTTGTTTTTGCATCCGACATGTTTTGATTTTGTCTGTGCGTAGCTGCCAATCTTCTTGCTATTGCATCCACTTTTCCTTGTGTTTCGAAGTGAGTTCCTTCTTCGTCGATGATTTGTGGCATCTTTTGTTTCCCTCTTCTTTTGGCTTTCAGCATTTTCCATACGTTTCCATGTTGTTCTTCAGCTTTCCTAATGTTGTTATGCCACTGGTTTTCAGTAAGACTCCTCAGTCTTACTCTTATTTCTTCTGATAGTGCATCTCCGTAGTCCTTGAATTCTTGTCTTCTTGTTCTTTGGAATGCTCTTCTGGCCTTATTGCTGTCCTTGATGATGTCCTGAAGTTCCGTAGGGATAACTAGTCCTTTGTTGTTCGTCATTGATTTTGGTACGTTGTCCTCCATGGCTTGTTGTATTTTTCTTGTTAGTTCTTCTATTTTTCCTTCAACTTCTTCTATGGATTGGAATTCTCTTTTCATCTCTATTTGGTTTAGTTGTCTTCTATAATTTGGCCAATTTGCATCCTTCCATCTCCATCTTTCTACCGGTTCTATTGTTGGTAGGTCGATTCTTGAAGTCATCCTTCCTATCACTGGTTTGTGATCCGAACTGCATTCAAAGTAGGCCCTTACATCTTCTATAATGACGTCTTTTGTGATGAAAAAGTCCAACGTTGAATTGTGTTGATCTCTCTGGGGGCTGATTCTTGTAGGCTCGTCTGGAGCAAATATCATTTTGTTCCTGTCTTCTGTGTATCTTAGTAATGCAATGCCGGGTCTTGAATTTGCATAACATCCCCAGGCTTCATGTTTGGCGTTGAAATCTCCCGCTAAGACGACGGTTGGTGCTGAGTTAAGCATGGCATCTATTTCTTCAATTGCTAGAATCTCCGAATGTTTCCTGTAAATAGAGAAAATATTAGTGTTACCGATTTTGACTCCTATATTTTCAAATTCATTTGTGTCCACGGCTCTTTGGTTCCATTCAATGTTATTTTTAACATATATAGCCACTCCTCTTTTGTTTGGTTCGTCTCTTCTTTCGATTCCATCATAATTTGTTATCCTTGGCAGCTGTGTTGTCGTCATGTACAGTGTTTCTGAGAGGCAGATGATGTCCGGATTGTGCCTTATCACTGTCTCCCGTAGTTCGTTGATTCTTAGCCTTAGTGAGGCTATATTGTGTTGTAGGATCTTCAGATGTTTAATTGGCATTGTAGAGATCTTCATACTTCATAAATACCATTGCTTGTTCTGCAAAGGACTTCGCTGACATTAGTTCTTTCTTCATATCTTGTAGAAGTGCTACCATTTTTTCAACATTAACGATCTTGTTGATCTCTGCCCATGAATTTTTGATGTCCTCTGATGTGGATCTCTGTTGTGGTTGTGGTTGGTTTCCTTTTGCTGTTTGGGCATAGGAGACTCCGCTGAGTGTTGTTCTAAATGCCGATGGGTGTGGTGGAGGCGCTACTTTTGGTTGTGGTGCGTTCCTGTTTCTTCTGGCTGCTTGTTGGTCTAAGTACTCAATGGGTTTTGCACACATCGGGTAGTTAGATGTATGTTCCCCTCCGCAGTTACAACATTTGACCTTGTTGGATCTATCCTTGTGTAGCGGACAGTTTCTTGTTGGGTGATTTGCCGCGCATTTCATGCACCTCGGTGCTCTAAAACAATTTCTCGCCGAATGGCCGAAGTTTTGGCAGTTATAGCACTGCGTTGCCCTCGTTGGTTTGGAATACGTGTCCCATCTGACACGTATATTTTGTAGACCATTGATCTTCTTCACCTCCTTTAAATCCTGGGACTTGTCGACCTGTAACAGATAGGATTTGCTGGACTTACCTTCCTTAGTTGTCTTCATGTGCGTAACTTTGGCAACAATTCCTTGTTCCCTTAGTTCCGCCTCTACATCATCGAGGTCCATTCCTGGGGCCGCTTTCATTACCAATTTCTTGGTAACTTCAGATTTTCTTGTGTACGTATGGAATGCCGTGTTCGTTTGTATAAAATCATGTTTGAGTTTTTCATAGTCTTGCATTGTCTTAGTGAATATTCTTGTACCGGCTTTTCCCGCCGGTGCAATTTGGAAGTCTCTGTGTCCTAAAAGTTGAGCTACATCTTTGATGAATGCAGAGTAGCTACTTATTTGTCCTGCGATGACCAGTGGAGGGATCCTCTCCTTCTTTTCCTTATTGATTTTTTCTTCAGTTGAAACCGTTTCCAGTACTTGATACCTATTTTTCATTACAACTCCGGTTCCGGTTCCGGCGCTTGTTGTCGGTTTGGTTCTGTTGTCTTCGTTCGAATTTCTTCTATTCCTTTTCACTGGCTGAAAAGGTTCTTCCTCCATTATTTCGAATGTGTTTTCAGCCATTATGCTGTTGTCTTCCTGATTTTGATTCTTTTCTTCGTCTAAGTTATTTTGTAACTTCGAATCCTGGGCGGGTCCACCTCTCCTTGAGGTGGGCCTATTTCTCCTGGTTTTAAATAAGCTTCTATGTAATGGGAAATCTTTCCTAAAATGATTAGAACCTGAAATTATGTTAGTTATTTTATTAGCAAATTCTGTTTTATCTAGAGAATTAGTCTTGACAAAGACTAAATCACAGATATCCTTATTTTTCTCTACATGAAAAATTTAGCCAACGTCAACCGTTCAGTTGACCGCCGACCGGTTTTGGTTGGGCTAGATGTTTGCCGTCAGTCGCTGGGACCTTAGCGTGTAAGCAGTTAGTAGCTGGTTTAGACTGTGATCCTATACACGTCTGCACAGTAGCAAGTCTCACCGTCTGCTTATCCGACGATTACTCCGCTACCGCTCTATTTATAGTCGCGGTGACCTGTCGTGTCGGGACGTATCGGCACACTTCGTGGCGCGAACGTCAAGAAGCGCGCGCTGGCCAATCATGTGGCTGCATCGTGGTGGCGGGACCGGACGGTGGCTCTAGACTGAGATTCCAGATGGGAGACAAGTAGTATCCTTCCTCTCGATTGATATTGTGGGGATTTTTTCGGATCTCTAGAGATTCGCGGATTTTCCTGGAATAAAAGCAGGGGCTCTTAGAGATAATATGGGTTTTTTCGAACAATATGGAATGACCGGTTTCTTGGCAGTGTTCTGCAACCGCAGAATGGGAGAAAAGACCTGATCGAATGCATTTTTGATGCTTTTGAATCCGAGTTTTGACGGAACGACCAGTTTCGCCAATATACAATATGTCCACATGAACAAGGAATAGAATAGACACCACAGGAAGATAGGGGCGGTATTGGGTCCTTAGAAGAGGGTAGATATTGTGAGATTTTCTTGGGTGGTCGAAAAGTAGTCCTGATACCTTCTTTGTGAAGAATTTTGTCAATCCTATCAGTGACATTTCGAATATACGGAAGAAAAGCCACAGGAGTATTACCCGAAGATTCTGAATTTGTCGTCCTAGGGTGTAAAGGGGGATGTAGATGTCGGTGTGTAATATTTTGAATTGTGGACTTGGAGTAACCGTTGGCGACAAGGGTTTTTTGCAGATGGTCAAGTTCTTCTCTAAGGTTGTCGGGTTCAGAAATCGAAATGGCCCGATGGATGAGAGAGTTGATCACAGAATTCTTTTGGGCAGGATGGTGGTGTGATGAAGCATGTAGATAACGATTCGTGTGAGTCTTTTTTCTATAAACAGAGTGACCCAATCGGCCATTGGGCTTGGAGGTGTCTTATGTTTATGCGATTTTATTTGTATCTCGAGTTCGACAAAAGCTAATAACATGCGGTTGGCGCCATTTTGTTACGATATTAATCCAGTTTTATTATAATTTACAATAAATAGGTGTTTTCATTTACCATTTTGAAGAAAAACAAATTTTAATTTTTTCTATTAGAGAGTACTGTCTACCTATGACAATTGAGACTAAGTACAGTTATTTTATAGACGATGTAAATTAATTCGACCACACTTTTTCTAATGACACTAATTTTTTTTAAAATCGGTTAATCCAAACCAAAGTTATTTATCCACAAATAGTTTCCCACTCTCCCCCACACTTTATTTGACAAAATAAAAAAAAGTATTTGAACAACTTTGTGCGGAATTTGGGCCTCTTTCTAGTTTACTTATTTAACACTTGGTATAATTGGGTATATTTCACAAAAAGCTGGTTTTCTTCACAGGTTACGCCCCCTAGCGGTGAATCCAGAAACTTGAAAGTTATTTCCAGCGATTTCTCTTGGTCACTTTTACTAAGGAATTTTTTTCCCTAAAGTTATAACATGAATAGTTTCTGATATATAGCCGAGAGATCGGCTTATTGGACCACCCGGTACAATATGTACGAAGATTTCATGAAGGACAAAGACTTGACTCCAGTAAAATTTAATGTTTATCGCAAAATATTCTGCACTGAATTTAATTATTCATTTTTTAATAAACCTTTAATTTAGTAAGAAAACACACTTAATGAAGAAAAAAAGAACGAATATGAAAAACACTTGCAAGAAAAAATTTTAATGAGAAAAGAGGAAAAGACAGATATTGAAAATGGTAACGCAGTACTGTGTTGTGACTTACAAAATGTATTGACATGTCCAAAAGAAGACGTCAAAAATTTCTGTTAAAAAAGCAAGCTAAATGTGTATAACATGACAGCGCATTGTCAAAAAACTGTCAAACTTAAAAGACGCTTTTTGAATTTCCTTACAAATTTTTTGAGATTTAATCAGTATTAAATAAAGTTCCGTAGTAGTTTTCATAGAAATTAGACGAGCAATAATTTACAATTAATATTGTGCTTTAAATTGTGAAATTTGTGGCGTTGGCTAACAACAATATCGCTTATTGAACCACCTACCGTATGAGTGTCAATAGCGGGGGGAGACCCCCTGACCCCAAAAAACCCTCAAAACCAGGTATATCTGGAAACATATTCAATAATCAAAGTGATGCCGAAATGGATCGTTCTGTAAGTACTCCAACACCAATAAATTTGATGAATAATGCAAATACAACCCTTGTGAATGAAACACAACAAAAAGTAACAAAACAGGTAAGACAAGCATTTTTATTTAATAGTAATGATCTAGGCCCATATCATGTATATATCGAGAATAGCTCTATGGAGTTTAAAGGTAAATTAAATCCTCTAAAGATTGGTGAAATTATTTTGTCTAACTTTCCTGAAGCAGACAATATGATTTCAAGTATAGACGCCATTGGCCGAAATAGAATTAGAGTCAAATGCAAAGATTATAAAACTGCTAATAACCTCATAAAAAACAAAACTCTAGACATATTTCGTTTAAATAATTTAGATTTGTATATTCCAAAATTTATTTTACACAGACAAGGAGTTATTAGGGATATAGACGCAGATTTATCGGAAGAGTATATTAAAAATAGAATTAAACAGTATGATAGTCATTGCATATTTGAAATTGCAAATGTTAAAAGAATTACGCGTAAAGTAGAAAAAAATGTTAACGAGGAAAAAATTGTCGAATATGTCCCTACTAAGTCTTGTATTGTGACCTTTAAATCGCAAAATTTACCAAAATATATAGTAATCAATAAGGTTATTAAAGAAGTTGAAATATATAAACAGAAAGTTTTGTTATGCTTTAACTGTCTTAGATACGGCCACTTGGGAAATCAATGTAGGAGTCAGCCAAGATGTAACAGATGCCAAGAAACGCATAATTCAAAAGATTGTACAAAAGTTGATTTCGAACACGTATGTTTTATTTGTAAGGGAAAACATTTGACCACAAATCTAAGCGCATGCCCAGAATTCTCACGACAAAAGTTAATAAAAGAGACGATGGGTTTAACAAACATTAATTTTTACGATGCAAATAAACAAGTGCCTAAAAATTCATATGCTAGTATTCTTAGGACCAATACAGTCAACAATGATACAAATTTTCCACAAAATTCACAACCTTCTACTTCCTCCCAGGGAAATAATTTTGCTAAATTTATATTTAATCCTCACACAAACACCAGTAGGCCAAATAAAAGGCCGAAACCAAATAATTCAGACCCAACTGATATAGCTAGAAAAGAAATAATATCTACAGTTTCCCCTCCAAAACATCCTGAGGGAACAGTTAAAAGTCAATTCTACCAAAAAAACTTAAACATTGCAGATTCACGGTCAGAAGAATTAAATTCTTCTGTAATAAATGTCATTTTAGATTCGGTTCTTACAATTGTTAATTCAATTAAACAAAATAATAATTTTAATATTTCAAAAGCTGATGTAATTCAGATAATTAGTAACCATTTTAACCAAAATCTAACATCAAATTCTCAGACTTAAATAAAATAAATATTTTACAGTGAAACTGTCGTTCAGCAGTTGCTAATAAAGAGAATTTAGAATACTTACTTCATCAGAACCACATTACTATAGCTCTATTATCTGAAACCTGGTTCAAACCGGGAAAATATTATAATTTTAAAGAATTTAATTGTGTTCGAGCTGATGGCCCTGATGGATATCGCGGTTGTGCCATTCTTTTGAAATCCAACATAATATATGAAGAAATAAATTTTCAAAATACGTATTCGTTTACATATAAGTGTATTTCAATAAAAATTGCACATTTCAAGAAACCTTTACATATAATTTCTCTATATAATGAACCCAGGAACAAAGTTTTAATTTAGCAATGGATCAGTTTTTTAGAAAATATACCAAAACCATTTATAATTGGAGGCGATTTTAACGCACACAATTTGGCATGGGGCTGCGAAGTTGATGATAGATTAGGTAAAGATCTTCTAGATGCTATAAAATACTGTAATTTAGAATATTTAAACGACGGGTCCCCCACTCTTGCTATTTCCAATAAACCTTCTGCTGTAGACTTAACCATTTGTTCCCAAGATATTGCCTCTCATTTTCGTTGGAATACTCTACAAGAACCTTATGGATCCAATCATGTCCCAATTATTTTGTCATCACAAAACTTCTCCGCAGCAAAAGCCACCTCCAGTAGAAAACATAGAATATGGAACCTTAGCAGAGCCAATTGGGTGATATATACCAGTGCTTTGGAAGCAATGAAAATACCATTAATCTACGAAGAATTATTAACAAATATAAACCAGGCAGCCAACGTCGCTATCCCAAAACATTCTTCCAATAAAGAAAAAAACAACGGTCATATTCCGAAACCATGGTGGAACAATCATTGTCAGTTAGCAGCTGAAAATAGAAAACATGCATTTATAAATTATAAACAGAATCCAACACTACAAAACCTAATGGAGTATAAACGACTAGATGCTATTGCAAAGAAAATCTTCAAACAGAAGAAAAAGAAGAATTGGATTGAATTTTGCGAAAGTCTAAACTCAAGAACACCAATAAAAGATGTCTGGCGAAAAGTTAGTTGTTTTAAAAACCGCAAACAAGCCAACAAAGTACCCATTGATCCAGAAGATAGATGGTTGCAGGAATTCCATAGAAAAATTGCCCCTGCATGGGTTCCAAATGACGACACTGAACAAGAATATATCCAAACGGTACCCAGACAAAATCACAATTTTGACGAAAATTTTCATTTATGGGAATTGCATCGAGCCCTTGAACAAAGAAATAATACTTCTCCAGGTATTGACAATGTGTCATACTCACTGTTATACAACTTACCTATAGAATATAAAAATTCACTAGTACAGATTTTCAACAATATTTGGACAAATAAGACACCAGTACCGAATAGTTGGAAAGAGTACCTGGTAATTCCGATTAAAAAACCTGGCAGACGAGAACGTGATCCAAGTTCTTACCGACCTATCTCCTTATCTTCATGTCTTTTAAAAACATTTGAGAGAATAATTAAAAATAGATTTGAACATTGGCTAGAACACGATGGTATACTTCCAAGTTCCCAATATGGTTTTCGCAAGTCTAGGTCCACTCAAGATGCAACTACAGCTCTAGTTACTTCAATTCAGCTTAATTTTACGTCAAATAAGTCTACAGCAGCTGCGTTCCTTGACATTTCTGCTGCTTTTGATAATGTCAATTTAGACATTCTTTACCGAAAAATGTTGTATATTGGAATCCCTAGATCATTTGCCCTCTTTTTAAAATCTTTATATTCTAACAGACTAACTTTTTTAAAAATTAATAATGAGGAATTTTCATACCCCCGACTAACCAATATTGGATTGCCACAGGGGAGTATTTTAAGCCCGATTTTATATATCCTGTACAACATAGATCTTGAAGTTAGTATACCCAACCATACAAAAATTCTTCAATATGCTGATGATGTTGTTTTATATACAGCAGGAAAATTGTTAAGTACCTGTGAGGATAATTTGAAAGCCACACTAGAAATCGTAAATTAGTACTATGAAGAAATAGGATTATCAATTTCTGACACAAAAACTGAGGTGTGTTACTTTTCACAAAAACATAGAGTTCCACAAGGCAATCTTAATGTGGGAAAATTTAATTTTCCTATAAAAAACTGTATTAAGTATCTTGGTACCTATCTAGGCAGAAAATTATTATGGAAAGATCACATTCATCAAATTGTTAAAAAATCAGAAAGCTCATTAAACATTTTAAGAGCTTTCTGTAAAACAAATTGGGGAGCAGACCCAAATATTGCTTTGATGTTTTACCGTAACATGATTAGGCCAATTTTCGACTATAACTGTCATTTATTTGGATCAGCGACCAATACACATCTAAACAAACTTGAAGTTCAAAAAAATAAATGCCTGAGATTATGCCTAGGTTATTTAAAATCCACTCCAGTCCAAATAATGGAAATTGAAGCGGTGGAACCTCCATTGCATTTACGCCGCCAATTCCTTAGCGACAAATTTACAGTCCGAATTATGTCCAAAAATTGTAAATACCTGCGAGATCTTAATGAGCTATCAGTTTTAGACCTCACTCATAGATACTGGAGAACTAAAAAATCTATACCTTTGGTAGAAAGCTATCTAAGTACGATTAAATATAACGATATTCTCTATACAAGCCAAATTCCGCCCTACTACGGTGAAATGGCAAAAACACTATTTTCTAAAAAGGTTAAAATATGTTACTTAAACTCACATTTACTCCCAAATATGTTTGATATAATTATTAAAGAATAATGGACAAACTATCAGTACATTTTTACTGATGGGTCAAAAGATGCAAATGGAACGGGCTGTGCAGTGTTCCACGAAAATAAAAATTACCATCACCAGTATAGCTTACCCAGTGAATGCTCAATATACACAGCAGAAATGATGGCAATAATGTTTGCTCTTCAGTATGTAGTACTGAAGCCGTCTAGCAACTATGTTATATTTACTGACAGTAAAAGTGTGGTCGACAGATTCAACAACATTCAAACAGCCAAACGTATAAACCACATTGAACTGAAAATTCTAAAAATTCTTTCTGAAACTATACAATTAGGACTAAATGTAATAATTACATGGATCAAGGGCCATTCAGGAATAAAAGGCAATGAGATCGTTGACAATTTAGCTAAATCAGCATATATGCTTGGAGAAAAAGTAAACAAAAATTTAATTCCAGCGACAGATATTGACACCGTTAGTAGACAAAAAGTTAAAAATAATTGGCATTTACATTACAGAGAATGTAAGACGGGCTTAAACTTTTATCATTGTAACACTAGAATACCCTCAAAAAGATGGTTTTACACAGAATCTAATCGACATTTTATAAAGACCATTAATCGGCTGAGAGCAAATCATGCTCTTACGCCATCTTACATGAATGGAATCGGCTTATCAAATACTCCCAATTGTACTTGCGGCAAAATAGGCGATCTAACACATATTATATTAGAATGTGATTTACAAATGAATAATATAAACGAACTTTATAAGGACCTAATAAATTCTAAGTGTTGGAATAAACCTCAATATTTTATTATTTTCAAATAATATGGAAATTTTTCATTGCATTTACAAACATGTTAAAATATGTAAATACAAGTTGTAAATAGTATATAGTCATAATCTGTTAATATGGTTTGAAAAAATAAAAACAAAAACAAAAAAACAAAAAAAAAAACAAAAAAAAAACGTATACCACAAATTAATAAAAAAAAAATTAAGAAAATAGAAATAGAACAAAAACAAAAGATAAATACAAAAAAAAATAACAAAAAAAAGAAAAAAACAAAAAAAAAAAACCAAAACAAAAAAATTTAACAAAAAAAAAACAAAAAAAAAGAGAAACAAAAACAAAAAAAAAACTAGAAAACAAAAGAATAAAAAAAACAAAATAAAAATATATCAAAACAAAATTTATGTATCTATAAAAATATTAGGTATATGTAGTAATAACATTGATAACTGATAAGAAAATTTTGACTATGAATCTGCAATCTATAATAATTAAAATTCAGTCGATTTTAACAATCAACACAAACAAGTCTGGCTAATTGGCTCTGCCAAATCCATTTTTCAGGAAAAAAAAAAAACATGACAGCGCACCTTTACATAAACCGGACTGTTTATTGCACCATTTGGTAAGAGACAATGCATGGTCGGGCTGGGAATGATATTGCCAGTGATGTATACCTAATCCTAAAAAGGGTTGTAGAAGACTATCCATTATTATGTCCAATATTGCAATAAATTTATAAGCTTTGCTATGGCACATATTTTAAAAACTAATACGAACTTAAAGAAAATTCAAAAGAAGTTTTCAGTATCTGGACATTCCTGCATACAAGAGGTTGATTAAGTTTAGTGCGCCATTAAACGCGGTTTAAGAAAATATGAATACTTTTCTCCACTTTTGGTATTAACAGTCCTTTTAAAAGTAAACAAAAGAAAGCCTTACACTATACTTCAAATGAAAGAGCAAGATTTTCTGGATTTTTCTACCTATTCTTCAAAACTGAATTATACTGCAGTTCCATTTTTAAAGGTGGTTTGTTTACAACTTACTACAGATTTTTATGACATCGCTTTCCGAGCCACTTTTAACGAACGTAAATACAAAATCATCAGTTTAAAACAACGGAATGAGAAGAGACATACTGCTGAAAATGACGAAATACCCCTATCAATAACCAAAAATGATATTAAAGTCACCTTGGCACAAAACAAGGTGGAAGCTCTGAAATCTATATACAAGTGGATGCCAGATGGAGATAGAAACATTTATGTTCACATGTTTTCCAATATGTCTCAGTCTCCTTTATCTTGAAAGTAGTGACAGCATACAGCAACAATATTTCAATAATAAATTTGTTCTTTCCTTGCCCACCTCAATTGTCTGAGTAAATAATTTTCACCAACTCGTCAAAATCTGCAGCTGTTGCAGATGAATTTTTGTAAACAAGTTCCGATTTTGACTGAAACACGCTTTCCTTCGCCTTCGTGCCAAAAATAGTACTCGACAATACCAATCTGTTTTTTTTTGCACAAACTGTAAAAGTATAACAGTTTAATTTTGATTTATAGTAACAACTGGAAACGTCTCCCCTGGGGACTGGCAATGTTGCTTGCAAATCTAAACCTGCAACTACGTAATTCTGACCGATTGTGGCTTAATCGTTGCTTTTTTCAGTCCGGGTTAATTCTTTCTTTTTATTATGCAATTCATTCGTGTCTTTCAGTTCATCTTAATCATTAGGAACACTATTTGTATAAGTTGTGCACGTCAGACATTGACCTTTCTTAGTTACGTAAAAACACATTAAATCCATAGTTAAAAATGTGCCTATTCATTTATATTTTTCCTTAAGATCGGTTATTTGCAGTGCACAATTCCTTGTAGTCATTATATAGCTGAATAAAAGTTTTACTTCCATCGATATACAATATTTCAGTATTACTTCTTGTACAATGGCTTTATAGAGCTGGTATCGTCCGTAGGTGCCCCCTTATAATGTCTTTTTTGATTTCTGGAACATTACTTTTCTTGTTTTTACAGCGCATTTCCCCCGTAAAAACGAATTTTTCCGTTATAACTAGTTTCAGTGTAAATTTTTTTTAAGTTTTAAAGTTTGTAACTCATTACCAATATAACTAAATCGGTAATTTTATGAAAAAAGTTATTTAACTTACCGAAATAATGTCATTACTTGGTTTTCGTCACTTATGCTGAATTTTATACCAAGTTATCAGATTCACTGTCAGAGAGACACCGAAAGATTGGTCAGTATTGCGTTAGAATGGAAACATAAAAACAACCTGCATTGCAGACGATTTCCGCCACCGAGCAGTTTGTAGTAGAACTAGAGTTTCGCCAGTAATACAGCTAGTTGAATGCTACATATGGAATTCTTTGAAATAGATAAATCAAAATCAAGAATTTTGGACTTTCGTCACTAATGTTCTAACTAGACGATATATGCTCTCCATTCGACCCCCCTTTTGTCAATCGACCATCTATTATTTACGCTATGTATCCTGACCATCGCCATTTTAGTCTGGATATTCCTTCAATTATGTCAGTCACCTTAGTTATTTTTCATATATCCTCATTTATATTTTTGTCTCTTAGGGCCGGTTTCACCAACAACGAATAAATCGCTGAATAGTTATTGGTCGAATAAAATTTAATAGTCTGTTATATTTTATTTCGTTTCAATAGCTATTTGTGAGCGACAGTTAGTTATTCATCGAATATATTCTACTGCAATGATTTTTCCACTAACTGTACTCGTGAGCGCACGCGCATTGCATTTATTTACCATTGTATTAACTGCAATCACTCAATGACGTATAATATATAGACTCGGTGAACGCTTTAAAAAGTGTCCAAAACATGAATACCTTTGTTATTGTTTATTGTTTTGATACGAAGATGCACGAAGTTCATGATTTCTTACGAAGCATCACGAAGTTGATCTTGTGTTTGAAAACATCATGGACGTACTCCATTTTGTGTGATAAGCAAATTTTATTTTAAATTGTTGATAGTTATTTACTTACTATTTTAGTAAAATGCCATACTATTTTATCAAAATAATTATTTCTCGTATAGACGGGAACAAAAAGAAATCATAAATATTTAATTTTAATTAAAAAAATAATTATTGTCATTAACATATAAATGAGCACGCCGCTGTTCTAATAAACATACCTTCAACCTTGAGCCGAGATCTTTCGGACACTCGATTCTATAGCGAGAATAGGGGACTGCGTAGTCTATATATTATACGTCATTGCAATCACTTACATACATAACCCTATATTTGTTATTTGTTGATCTTCATCTGAGTACATAAATAAAAATTTTTATTTTATTATTAAAATGGATAAAAAACGCGAAAGAAGCAAGAATTATTTGGAGGAGGAAAAAGAAAATTTAATTTCAATAATAGAAAAATACATCCACATTATTGAAAACAAAAAAACCGACAGTGTGTGGTCAAAACAAAAGCATTTAACATGGGAAAAAATTGCGTTGGAATATAACAGCACATGTAAAACTGGCATTCGAAGTGGAATGCAGTTAAAACTATTATACGAGGGACTGAAAAAGAAGCTTAAAAAACAAAAAGCTGATGATAAGGTAGGTAGTATAAAATTATTTGTTGACCTAATTACTATTTAACTGGGAATAAGCTACAATTAAAGGTTAAAATATGTTTATTGACGTTTCAATTTCCACTTCGGAAATCGTTCTATAATAATCCCAGTTAAATAGTAATTAATTTATAATGCCACAAGAAAATAGCTTTAGAACAATATTTGTTGACAGTTGAAAAAATGAATGATAACAAATTGCAATTTTTACAGGTTCAGACATATATCACAGGAGGTGGTACGAAGGTACCAATTATAAAACCACAAGATGAACGCATGCTTGCCATTATGGGACCTGAACTAGTCCCAATTGAAAATATGTATGATAGTAATAACATACCTGATGTTATTTATCAAGGTAAGATTTAATATAATTTGAAAAAATAAAATAGTCAAGATTAAATAACATCTAACTAATTAAACACTATACATTATGTTTACATTGTTTCTGCAATTACAACTTGATTTTAATAATATAAATGCATTGATCCTTATTTTGCTTACAGATGATATAAGCAACTGCGATAATGTATCAGCAATACCACCATGCAGTATGGAGGAGATTGCCAGCACTTCCACCTGCAGTGTCTTACCAAATATAATAATTAGAGGTAATAATATAATTTTAAACACTATAAATGCCAGTCTAATAAATTTTACTTATAGATAATGTGTCAACCCCAAAAAAAAAGAGATTGGGCAACTGCTAATACTACCCCTTCAGATTTTATTCAAGGTAAGATTTAATATCATTGTACCTCAATACTATATTTGCTAAAATCTAATAGTGTCCAATGTATGTCAGACCAAACATTTGAGTAATTACAATAAGCTGGTTGTTTCTATATTTAAAAAAGTAGAGCATGGCATAGGGGATAAGCCCCTTCTAGATCTGTTAGGACTCCAGGTTGATCCGAAGGATATTAAACTATCAATATATATTGTCCTATATACAAACTAGAGGGGGCATTATTTTTCAAAGAAGTAAAACAAAATTAATTTAGGAATTGTTTTAATTCAGTTGACAACTTTAGTAAAAACACATTTGAAATACTGTTATTAAAATCAACAAGGAAAAATTTATTTTCTGTAGTAGACTATATACTATCCCAAAAATTTTGTGGTAAAAATCTTTTATAAAAGGTATATTATTTAAAAAATGTTTTGGCCTAAATTACAGAACATTTTTTAAATCAATATTCTGTTTAGTGCTACTACAAGGTATACGTGTTTAAAGCCACAAAATAGATTTAAATATTATTAAATTGGTTTTAGATTACATAATTGCTAATAATTTTATAGGATCTTATGATAATAATAAGGATAAGTTTTAAGAAGATTCACTTCATGGCAACGTAAACTCCCACATGAGTTACTAGTCTAGAGATGTGTTCTCCATTTGGATCTTGGGTAGCAACTTTAAACATCCTTAAAATTAGCAGCAAATATATAATCTAATACCAATTTAAAGTATATGCTGCCATGAATTTAGTGGCTTTAAACATTTATACCTTGTAGCAGCAATTAAGATAGAATATTTATTCTGAAAACATTCTGTGCTTTAGCTTGAAAGGGTTTTTAAATAAATCTAAAATTTTATTTACATATTTATTATCTAGTATTCTATATATATATATATATATATATATATATATATATATATATATATATATATATATATATATATATACAAATTTATATTTTTTACAGATGATAAAGATTCATCACAAGGTGGGTGTTTAGCTACAAAAACACCAAAAATAAAGAAAAAAAGTACGGAATCTGATGATTTGGTGGAACTAAAGAAGAAAGTGCAGTTGAGGAAACTCGAAATATTTAAAATTGTGAAGGAAAAAGAAATAGTGGAATTAGATCTTAAAAGAATAGAATTAGAAATAAAAAAAACTGATTTGGAAATTAAAAAAACTGATTTGGAAATTAAAAAAAAAGACTTATTAAATAAATAAATAGATACTTTCTAAGTTAGAAAATGTGTTTTCTTTATGATTAAATATTCTTTATACAATCTGTGCATAAGTAGTTGTATACATTATATAAATTAAACTACCAAACAATTATTTACAATAAACTTAAAATCTATGTAAATATTGTCAACTATGTCAACATATTGACAGAACACCAAACTGATCTTAAATAAATATATACTTCCTGCATTAGAAAATGTGTTTTGTTTATAATTAAATACTCTTTACACATTCTGTGCATAGGAATTTGTATAAATTATATAAATTAAACTACCAAACCATTATTTACAATAAACTTAAAAATCTAAAACTTAAAAACTATGTAAATATTGTCAACCATATCAACATATTGACAGAACGCCAAACTAAAATACTGTATTAATTAATGCTGTTCTCACAGCGTTGTGATTATTTGGCAATTCTTGAAGTAGAACTTCTGGTTGTTCTAATGCAACTGGTATTTCTTCATTTGGTTCTTCATCACCCATTCCAATTGCCATGTTATGTAACACAGCAGTTGCAACTACTACAGCTAACGTTGTCTGTTTTTTGATCCGCATACCCACTGAAAGACATGGAAAACGTCTCTTCCAAACTCCAAATGCTCTCTCTATAACATTCCTAGTTCGTATGTGTGCCCTGTTATATGCTTGTTCCGAACGTGTTTGTGGATTCAGCAGTGGTGTTAATAAATACTTCTTACAAGCATATCCACTATCACCTAATAAATAGCAGTCAGGGAATTCATTATTTTCAAGTCGGGCCCTTAAGTGGGAATCATTAAAAATTGTGGAGTCATGTACGCTTCCAGGCCACCGAGCAACTATATCACTGAATTTTAGTTGGGCATTGCATGTTGCTTGAACATTAATTGAAAACCATCCTTTCCTATTTCTATATAACTCACCATGCTCTCTTCCAGGGGCTTGTATTTTGATATGTGTGCAATCTATCGCTCCAAGAACCCTCGGAAATCTTGAAGTTCGGTAGAAATTATTTTGCACCTTATTTAATTCATTGCGGTTCTTGGGCATTTGTATAAACCGAGGACGTAATAAAGCAATGTAATGAGATACTTTTCTCACAGTTCGGCAGACTGTTGCCTTCGAAACATTAAAATGATCTCCAGTACATATTTGAAATGATCCTGTAGCATAAAAACGAAGAGTAATTAACAATTGATTTCGCACATCGATGGGTCTGTTTCTGTTGCTTACAGGATGCAATTGGTCACCGATCAGGTGTAGTAACTCATCTATTGAAGTTTTAGATAATCTAAACCTAGTTTTAAAATCTACATCATCAAATTCAATAAATGGGTTTCTTCTCTGCAGCAACAAACATTGTCTTCTCTCTTGTTGCACATTTCCATCTTCATCAGAGGATGATGAGGATGATGATAATAATCTAAAATAAATATATATATAAACAAAATTAAAATCGTCTAATATAATCACGTTTACCTGCAATACATTTTTAATAATTTCTAGTTTAACTGACGAATTTTATTTATTATGATTTTTAAAGTGAGGTTAGCTTGTCAATTTATTCTAAGAATAAATATTTATTTGACCGATAATGAACGAATAACTTATTTTGAGTTTATTCGTAGAATAAGTGTTATTTGACGTTGGTGAAACGCAGAGGTGTCAGTTTTATTCGTCGAATAACTTTATTCATTGAATAGACTGCTATTTGTCGTTGGTGAAACCGGCCATTAGAGTTGTGCTCTTCACGAATCGTGTCTTAATTTTTCCCTTTGTGACTCTACGTTTAGTAATTGAAGCTCTTTTTAGAATATTTTTGCTCCATAGCAAATATGTTGGGCTATATCTAGACGAAACCTTATGTTAAAAGGTACACATAAGCAGAAAAAAGAAAGCAAAAAAATACAACTAAGATGAAAAGAAATCAATTGGTTAGTTGGAAAAAACTCTAATCTGTCAATATTTTTTTATTGTTACATTGCATGCTAACAATCTACTTTAAACACAGATTAATAAGTAAATAGTCTTTAAGTTAATTAACGTGAGTTAGCTACAGTCCAATGACGGTTATTTTAGTATTATTGCAGTAAATCTTCTGGCCATACTCTCTTAATCTTCTTTCTGCAAGTGGTTGGGTGAATAAAATATTTATTAGTTCGTTATTGTGACTATATTTTATTAAGTGATTGTTTATTATGTCCTTAAGTAATGGGATGTCCAGATCATTGTAAAGTGTTTGGTTAGATACATACCATGGAGCTTCACTTATTATACTAGTATTTTGGATTGAAATATGTTAGGTATCTTCTTATTTAAATGTTTACTACAGCTTTGTAGTTCTATTTCATATGCCCAAAACTAATATGAGTATAGCTTTGTACAGAAGCAGTTAATTTTCAACGGATGATTGGGATCTTTTGTTAAAAAGCCCGTTTATATTAATTTTTTAGTTTAAAATCTAGTTGTTTTTGTGTAGTTTTAATGTGCATTGTGGATTTATTTTTTATCCAGATGCAATCCGACATATTGGACAACAAATTTTATATGAATGGAAGTATTATTAATATTACCTTGTGGAAAATTTTCTTGTTGTAAAACTATTTACAGTTTGGATGGAAGATCAGATGGAAACTGATCTTCCATCGCTAAAGCCAGTTTTGTAATTGGACTAAATGATTTTGACTTTTTGTAATGCTACATTGGGGTCGATATCCACTGCCAAGTTTCCCGTGTGAACTACAAAAATAGCTAAGAAGGTATCATTGCTGGTTGCAACGTCTGTTTTAGATCAGATACAGAATTGGGCCCAAAACGCTAAGTTGAGGTACGCCAGATTGTACAATGTGCTAATTTGAGTAGCTGTCTTCAATTTTGACTTGGAAGTAACGGTCAATAATATACGATTTTAGTATAAAGTTGGTATGTTAGGTGTAATTTAAGTTTGTGGAAAAGACCTTTATGCTATACTCTATCAAATGCCTGTTTTATATCTAGAAACACTTTAGGGCAAAACTTTTTTTCGGAAGTTGTTTTAATTATATTTATGATTCTGTGGCATTTTTAGATGATTGGGTGTTTACGTCTAAATCCGAATTGGTGTTGTATATTTTCGTTAATGGGAACAATTTGCTTGATTTTATATAATAAAAGCCTTTCTAATACTTTCAACATCATTGTGAGGAGGCTTATAGGACGATATGAATTGGCTTGCGTTGCCGGCTAACAAGTTTCGGAGTCATAGTAACTTGATCAAATTTCCATTGTATTGGAAAGTATTAAGGACGAAGTGTGCTGTTGTGTATTGTTGTTAATAACACCACTGCTTTTCTCGGTAGCATCTTAAGTAATTCTCCTGTCATCAAGTCATATTTACAAGCTATCTTATCTTAGGACTTGGTATGTTTGTTGTCGAACCTCTATCGAAGTAAATGTTGTCAGAGGAAGAAAAAGTTGACATGTAATTTCAAGATATATTCTTATATCTATCTTATATCTTCTTATATATTATATCTTATATATTTTCTTACATCTTTATCATTATTAATATCTGGTACTAGCAACAATATATTTGCGAATACAGTTGCAAAATGCTCTGCGAATACTGTTCTTTTTTCTGCGTTTATGCACGCCCAGGTCCTATCTGTTTTTCTTAAAGGTCAATTTGTTATTGTCAGTCGTTTGATTTTTTTGTAGCTTTCCATATAGTGTGCTCTTCATTTGCGAGGTTCGAAATATAAAACTGGAAATAGTTGTTTTTTCTTCTGTTTTCTACAAGTTCTCTAATATAGAGAGGAATATTATGGTTTTCTTGCACACTTCTTTGACGCTGGTGTGTTGCTTTCAAAATGTTAATTTACAAAACACTTAATAAACCAATAAAGACATATGGCATAGAGCTGATGGTGTAGGATTAAATCCAATATTGCTAATATGAAAAGATATCAATCAAAAATCCCAAGAGCATTTGTTGATGCACACTCAAATCCATTAACTTCCGCAATATCTCAACATCAAAAGATTAAAGCGATATTGGTCAACAGACCAGTAATATGGATAAGTAATTATCTCTAAAGGGTATCACATCTCCCCATAGGAATTAAACTTATCACGTTAACTTATCGAATACATTTTTTTATTCTGAGTGTTAATTTATTAGTTGGAATAAAAAAAGAATTGATAATTTTTTCAAAGAATCTTGTTGAGAGTACATAAACACATTCCAGTTAAGAAATAATGCGACAGAGTGCATTTTTCTTAGAATGTGCACAAAAGTCCTCATAATAATTCATTTTCTGGGTCAAAAGCATTATTTTCTTAATTTCTTAAAACTGCATCTTTGTGTTGGAAACTTTGTACGGAGAACTTTTTAATGTAGAACAGGCAATAAAGGATAAATCCAGAGTGATAAATAGCTACGGTTGCTTTTTTACTCTTTGTAAAGATGTAATCCAGATTATGCTTTGAACGGGACTACGAATCATTCCAAGTGAGTCATTATTTATTCACAAAGGGGCTCAGCGATAGAAAATTGAAAATGAAAAGATCGAGATAATGACAACGAAAATGATAAGTATTCCGTAGAATATCTGACGACTTTAGATTATAACTTTGTTTAAAATTTTGATAAAGAATGTTAGTTATTTATGAAAGAACGTAAAGCAAAATATAGACAATTATTAAGGAAACATTTTTGTAGGTTTATATTTGTCATAAAAAATAATTACTGAATTTTTAAAGATGGAAGCTTCCTGTAAACGACTATTATTACTTTAAATATATAATATTTTTATATACATATATACATACATATATATCTCTATATATATATATATATATATATATATATATATATATATATATATATATATATATATATATATTTATAAATATATATATATATATATATATATATATATATATAAATATATATATATATACATATATATTGTTATGATTGTTTATTTTGAGTTCAAACTTAGTTTATTGAGCCAATAAAAAAGAATTATAACTTATTTGTTATCAAAAGTAAAATAATCCTTATATTACCTGTGTTCGATTGATTCAAAAGATTTTCTAGTTGTCTTTTATCGGGATAGAGAAGAAAAGGATAAGAATACAAACATATTATATTACAAAGATTTACGTTTCTTTATTTTATATGAACGAATAAAACAATTATTAAATTCTGTCGTTATCTTATCAATCAGCATACAAGAAAATAAATCAAATTATTATGATAATAAGATTATAAAGCTACATACATTTATATTACGTGAAAAACCAATTTTACTTAAAATTTTCTTTACTTGAAAAAAGAAACCACAAAACTTTAAACTTTTGATTAGCCTAACAAAACCTCAGTTCTTAAATTTTAATGATAATGACCATGATGTCGAAACGATCCTTCACAGATATAAAATTCAATTGTACAAACACTTACAGTTTATTTTCTTCTTGAGTTGTATGTTGGAACATACCCAGAAAAGTCCAGTCTCCTCAAATATGTGATCTCCCCTCTTTGGCACCTCGGCTCCTTCTTTACGTCTCTGCAAACCTCCTTCAGACTACACAAAAAAACACCTGATTCACTTCTCCAAACTCCGCTACTCATTTATGACACCAGGACCTCCTTTTGTCAACTTGCTGCCGTAAGAATACTTTCACATATACTTTATAAAATGCCCACGGTAGATACAAGGACTTCTTTTAATCTACTTGTTATCTCCTTCTTCAAACTATTCACTTCTTTTCGTTACGCCGGTATCCAAACTCACGAACCACACCCTATCTTGAGAAAGACGACTGTTTCCTTTCGATGACCAAAATATGACTAACTTCTCCTCTCTCATGATCGACTCACCAAATTCCCATTTAAAAACGACCGTCCAATCAAAAAGCTTAAATTGTGTTTACCATGATTTTGGAAAAGCCTAATTTCGGTTTCAGAGAAAACTAAATAGCTTACTTTAAAATTGGTTTTTTTTCAATACATCATTTATACATATTTCAAAAGATTAAAATATGATCATTTAATACTCGACTATACAAACAATGAAAAGATTAACTTACAGGTAAAATGTCTTCTAATTCTAAACAAAGGTTTTTTGATAATTTTGTTTGAAACGGAAAAAGGTCGTTTGCCAAACAAATTTCTATTCTTATCTACACTAAATCTTATCTTAAATTACTATATACAATTTGTTTATATTGATATCTTGAAATTTTATTTCGATGGATTTTTTTATTTATTTTTCTTTGGTTGGAAAAGAAAAAGTATGACAAATCCCCGCCTTTGCATATGATAAAAATTACTGAATTATGCAGGGATTTTTCTCTATGCAAAAACAATACCAGCATTTTATTCATAATATTTGTAAACATCGTTGATATTATAAATTCTTGTCTGATTCTATGTGCTTCAACTCATAACTATTTATCCCATTCTTATTGTTTACTATGTACAGACCATCAAAAACAGGCATTAACTTTCCGCACACGTTGCTAGGTATGTTGGACACGCGCAATGCTCTCACCATAACCTTCTCACCTTTTTTGAAAGTAACTGGTCTTCTTTTTCTATTTTGGTCTTCCCTCTGGATATATTTTTCGTTTGCTCTCTGCAATCTCCTCTGCACATTTTCCATTATCTGTGTGTATTTCTTTTGTTCTCTATCTTCCCATGGTCTAAGTGGCATTATACCCTTCATTATATATTCTGGGGTCTCTTTCGCTACAGTGCTCGGGATGGTATTTAGATACGTTTCTACTTCGGCGACTTTCCTATCCCATCGTCGATGTTGACCCTCTTTGTAATCCGTAGAAACTTCGTCACATAACAAAATTTGTCTATATTTCCTGCTCTCGAAGTTGTCCCTTGATACGATCATTTCTAAAATATGTTGCATTGTCTAGAAGAATCCTTCTTGGTGTTCCTACGGTGGCTATAAAATTGTCGATTTTTCTCATTATTTCTTCCCCTTTCGTGGTACGGCAACTGTATAATTTTACATATTTGGAAAACACATCTACCATGAGTAAAACATGTTTATTCCTCTTCGTCGTCATAATTAGATTGCTTAACATATCTATTGCTACAATATCTAATTTGTTCCGGGATATAATTTTTTTTTTAACGTTTTTATTTTTGAAATCTCTAATTTTATATTTTTCACAGATCTGGCACTTTTGTGTAATTTCTTTTGCGATGCGGTAATCTTGTCGGCAAATATAATTTTCTCGAAAAACCAGCCAGACTTTTCTGCTACCGATATGTCCATTGTCTTCCTGTAATTTCTGTATGATCCTTTCTGCCAATGTCTGTGTTATCACGTATAGTTCCTTTCCATCAATTCGTTTGAAAAATATACCGTTTTCCCTCTCCGCTCTTCTTTTTTCTCTTTCTTCCAGGTCTTCTTGATTTGTTCTAATTTCGTTAACCGAAAATACGTCTTCCTCTTGTGTCAAAATGTTCAATCCTACATGAAAAGCAATTGCTTTCTTTTTCCCCGAGTCTTCATCCCTTGTGAGAGCGTCGGCTATAATGTTGTCTTTTCCTTTTATATATCGAAACTCAAAGTCATACTCCTGTAGTAACAAAATGCCTCTATGTATACGATTGTTAACCAGACGATTTTTCATTATATGTACCAAAGCTGCATGATCAGTTTCGATTGTGAATTTTGCTCCCAACAGATAAAATCTTAACTTATTTACACAGAAAAGTACGCTAGCAAACTCTAGTTCAGTCACACTGTATTTTCTTTCGTGTGTTTTTGTCACCCGGGAAATAAAACAAATCGGCACTTCTTGATTGTTTTGTATTTGCGACAAAACTCCCGCAAATTTTTGTATGGATGCATCAGTTCGTAGTATGAAAGGCAAATTGTACATGGGGTGATATATTTTCGTTCCTTTCGAGAATTCCTCTTTTAAAATTTGAAAAGCTTTCTCTTGTTCTTCTTTCCAATTCCATTTAACACCCTTCTTCAATAATTTGATCAGAGGAATTTCCTTCTGGCTTAAATCAGGAATTAGTTTTTTAAAATAGTTGATCGTCCCGAGAAAACCTCTCAATGTTTTTAAATTCGTTGGTCTTGGGTATTCATCTATGAGTTTTACCCGGTCCTCGGCTAAACTAACTATTTGTGTGTCCAATTTAAATCCCAAATATATCACTTCTTTTTGAAAAAATTGACATTTTTCAATATTCAGTTTTAATCCGGCCTTGTCCAATTCTCCCAAAATAATCTTTATGTGTTCCAAATGACTTGATGTATCTGGTGAATAAATGAGTAAATTGTCGATGTAGTGCACTATGAAATCTTCATATTTATTTAATATTGTATGGAGAGCTCTTACCAATGCTGCACACGCACTTTGTAATCCAAACGGTACTACTTTAAATCGGTATACAATGCCATCGATTGAGAAAGCGGTGTAATTTCTACATCTTTCTGCTAACGGTATTAACCAAAAACTATTTTTCAAATCAAATTTAGAAAACATGTGTGTTCCCGTAATTCTCCCAAAAATAACTTCGATGTTGAGGGGTGATTCATATTGAGATACCGTGTGTTGATTTATATTCCGGGCATCCAAACAGAGCCTCAATTCTCCACTGCTTTTTTTCACAATCACGATTGGGTTGATGTACGGCGAGTCACATCTCTCTATGATTTGATCTTCTAACATTTTGTTAATTTCTCCTTTCACCTCCTGTCGGTATTTATATGGGATCGGATAAGTTTTTGATCAAAAATTTCATAAGTCTTTAACCTCAAATGAATGTTCATACTCTTTGGCTACTCTGTTTTCTTCATTTATTAAATCTTCATACTTTCTCAATATTACACGCAATTCCTTTTCCTTTTCTTCTCCACATATCAATTTTCTTTCTTTTTCCTCAATTTCTTTACACATATTTATTTTGTATTCTGCCTCCTCCATTTCGCATACTTCTTCAAATACCACTGTTTCAATTGTACCTTTTTCGTCTTATTTTGTTAATCTTTCTTCTTTTTTTTCTTCTGGGCTCATTTCTTCTTTTAATGAAACCCACTTTTCACTTTCTTTTGCCAATCTCCTCTTTCTTCTCTGTCCTTGTTTCATTGGAAAATTCATTTCCACCGTTTGTTCTTTGTCTAAATCATTTTTTTGTTTCTCATTTTCCTTTTCCTTTTTCTTACTGTCCTGTTCTTCTTCTTTTTCCTCTGTGATATTCATCGTGTTATTTTTGAAATCTATCACCACATGTTTTTCTGCCAATTCATCCACTCCTACAATCATATCATGCAACATGTTTGGCATCACAACACATTGTAGTGCATAAAATTTCTTATCCAATCGTACTTTTATTCGTATTCCTTCATTTATCGTTGCCAAAGTCCGTTTATTTGCGCCCACAAAATTTACCTTGGGAATTTTGTAAATCAAATTCATTAAATTAACTTCCTCTATTAGTTTTCTGTTGATCAGTGTAATTTCCGATCCAGTATCAATCATAATTTTAATCGGTGTCTCGTTAATAAAACCATCTACAAATTTCAGATTTGCTCCACTTATTTTGTCCTTATTTTCTGCCAATTTAATAAATTCCTTCGGGTGACAAAAAATTCCTGTTTGTTTCTTTGTCTTTAGTGAGCGCCTTCGTGAAAAGACGCTTGCTGTTCTTGTTCGCTTCTACTTCTGTCGCTTTGTCTCTCATCCTCATATTCCTCTATGTGTGTGTTGTTGACCGCTCTTCTATTTTCTCTTGGTCTCTCGGACCCGTATCGGTTTCCGCGATTTTCCGGTTCATTCGTTCTATTATTATTTTGGTTTTCCTGATATGTGCGATTGTTGTTTCTATTCTGGTTCTCTCGATATCTGTTTTCGTTCCATTGCCGATTTATTTGTTCATAATTTACTCTTCCGTGGTCTCTACTTTCGTTTTCCCTCCTCGGGACAAATTCTCTTCTTGTGTACTCTCTCCTAAAGTTTTGTCCTCTATCTCTATAGTCTTGATTTTCTCGTTGTCTATAATTTTCTTGCGTTCTCCTCATTTTTCTTTCTCTTAATTTTGCTTCTCGTATTTGTAAGAATTGACATAAACTGTCAATATCTTTGTAGTTTTGTAGAGTTATGTGATCTTCTAAGGTATCTTCAAAATGTCTGGTTATTAGTTCCACTAGCTGTTCGGACGAATAGTTGTAATGTAAGTGTCTTGCATTGTTGTATAGTTGTAGGGCATATGTTTTTTCTGATATACCTATACTATCCTGGTATCTCCCATTTTGTAATTCCTTGTTTATCTCTATCTGTTGTATTTTCCCCCAAAAATAATTCATAAATTTTTGTTCAAATGTTTGCCAATTTTGTAATTCTTCTTCTTTGCTATCAAACCATAAACTTGCCTCATCTTTAAGATGGTTCCTTATCGTTTCCTTTGCTGTTTCGAAATTACCGATATGTCGTAATTTTTTAAATTGTTGATGAAAATTACCGGGTGTAATTTTTTTACGTCCCCGCCAAATTGTGTTTTTATGTCACCCGGACTTTGGATGAGTACCTCTCTCCTGTCTCCCGTCTCTCGTTGTTTTCTGATATCCTCAATTTGTTTTTATATTTCTTTCTTGTCTTCTTTCATTACATTTTCAAGTTTGCTTTCTAATTCCTCCAAATTATCTTTAATTCTCATTTCTTGTTCTTTCATATCATTTTTAATTTCATTAATCTCTTCTATTTGTTGTATCAGTTCTTTCTTTATCCCCTCAACATATCCTTTAATTTCCTGTTCATAGTTTTCCAGACGCTGCTCTATTTTGCTCATTGTTTGTTTTGTTTCCCGTTGGTTTTCTTACATTTTTAGTGATGTTTCTTCCATTATGTGTTTTGTTTCCAGTTGATTTCTATCAATTTTCTTTGATGTTTCAATTTGGTTTTTCTTTATTGTTTGTGTCTGTATTTGCATCATTGCTAATAATTTTTCCAGTATCCCTGTTTCTTTTCTTTTCTCCATTATTGTAGCATTTCCTTCATTATCCGATCCTTCATCAATAATTGTTTGCTCTTCTATCTTATCCTCTTTCCTTTCTTGCGTTTTACTTTGACTCCTTGTAGTCGACATGTTCGTTAGATTATTTATCCCCGCCAAATATGAAATTCGAGTTATATTGTAAAGACGAAAACTTTTCCTCTTATCCCAAACGCAAAAAATTCAAATAAATGCAATAAAATTTTAAAACTTTTGTCAGTTGTAAAAATCAATCAAATATCATAAATTATATCATGTAAAAATTTGTACCTAGAGAAATTTGAAATGTAATGTCATAAAAGCAAATATTATAAACTTTAACCATCGGCAAATAAATTTTCAATCAATCTGCTTTCTTTCTCTATCCGTTTAAATTTTAACAGAAATACTTTCTATGCCTTACACGTTGATGGCCATTTGTTATGATTGTTTATTTTGAGTTCAAACTTAGTTTATTAAGCCAATAAAAAAGAATTATAACTTATTTGTTATCAAAAGTAAAATAATCCTTATATTACCTGTGTTCGATGGATTCAAAAGATTTTCTAGTTGTCTTTTATCGGGATAGAGAAAAAGGATAAGAATACAAATATATTATATTACAAATATTTACGTTTCTTTATTTTATATGAACGAATAAAACAAATATTAAATTCTGTCGTTATCTTATCAATCAGCATACAAGAAAATAAATCAAATTATTATGATACTAAGATTATAAAGCTACATA